>JANHFO010006935.1:250414-272432 GCA_032468095.1 Pareas carinatus
AATAATCTGGAAAAGTCTAACCATGAAGGGAGATTGCCTCATATCCTCTTCTTGCAGCTTGGAATCCATTTTGACTGGGACTTTATTTTCTCCACTAAAAGTCTCTAATTTTCCACTTTTTTAAAGACCTCGCTTGTTTGTTTTTTTAGTACTTTTATACTTTTAATCAAGTCCAAAATTCTTTTTCAATGTCCAATATTTTTAAACTCTCTTTTTTTTCAAAAATGTTTTTTTGAGATCTGTCCCCTCTCTACCTAATCTCTGTTTGTCCAATACAATTTCAGTCGCCATTTTGCAAATCTTCACTGTACTGAGATTCATTTAATTTATCTTCCTTTTGTCTCCTTTAAACTACCACTATTGAAGGCAAAGTGCCTGACTAAAAAAGTTTTTCTTTTCTCACTGGGCTGGTGGGTTCTTCTCTTTGACTTCCGCAGACTCTGTGGTGTTTGTTTCAGTCCTCGGTTCTCTGCTTGTGGCGTTTGGAAAGAATCGCCTTCCCGCTGCTTGGAGAGTAGGGAAAAACGCCATCCAGTTCATGCTGACCACCGCCAGCGCTCCTTCCGACGTAGCCTCCTTCTTTGGTCACCTCTACGGGGCGACTCTGGACCTTTTCGGCCCCCAATGCAGCGGGGGGAAAGGATCCTCACTGCCGGAGCTCTGGCGGGAGCATCCTCGCCCACAGAGAACTGGAACCGGAAGTCCCAAGTCATAAATATTCTAAACACAGATAGTCCTCGACTTACAACAACAGTTAGAACTATAATTTCCACTGTAAGTCATTGTGATTGTAACTTAAATTGGACTTGATTTTACAACAATTTTTGTGGCAATTATTAAACAAATCACCTGGCTGTTACGCAAATCCAGCTTTTGGCAGGAGATCAGCAAAAGAAAAGGTTGCAAATCACAATTACCTGATCAACGGATGCAGCAACTGTTTGTACGAGGGCAATTTGGAAAAAAACACCTCTGTTTGTTTATCAATGATAGACACTCACAGATATAGAATTTATATTATACACATTAGAAAACTACAATATTAAATTACTTTTTGACACAATCGCCATTCAAATTGAGGCACTTCTTACAAGGTTTGAATTCCTTCTACAAAGAAATCCCCTCCTGGGAATGAAACCACCCTGTAACAGCATTGTAAAGCGCAAGTATCATCATTGAAATGGTATGACGCAAATGTCATTGCATGCTGACTGTATGGTGTTGGTTCATGGTAATGCTCTACCGCACACTGCTAGACATACCCAATAAATTTGGGAGCACTTTTGTTGAGATTTTTTGATCATCCCACCCTATAGTCCAGATTTGGCATGACAACTCCCACCTCTTCTGGCTTCATTCCCAGGAGGTAGATATCTTTGCGGAAGGAATTTCAAACCTTGTAAGACATTATGAAAAATGCCTCAATTTGATTGGCGAATATGTCAAAAAGTAATGCAATGTTGGAGTTTTCTAATGTGTATAATTAAAGCTCTGTATCTGAATATCTATCATTGTTAACCAAATGGAGGTTTTTTCCCGAATTGCCCTTGTACATGTGAGCTGGTTTCCAAGGGTCTGAATTATGATCACATGACTGCAGTACAATGATCATAAGTGTGAACCCTGGTCACAAATTACGTTTTCCAAGACTTTTGGAACTTCAAACAGTCATTAAGCAAATAGTCGTAAGGCAAGGGATACTTGTAAAACATATTATGCTATATAATATATACATCTGAAAAAATTGAATCTTGACTTCTAACAAATATTAGAGAGATTAGTACTCTTAGCATCTCAGCTAAGACACTTGGGATACATTCTATTATCTGATATTTGTAGCAGTCTTTTTCCATGTGATTTGCATTTTTGTTAACACTGATGGAGCATAACACTAGAAGACTAGAAGATCATTAAAAATATTACGGCAGTTGTAATAATAAAGTAACATGAAAGAACATGGGTTGAGAATCATGCCCACTGAATACTGTTGAAGAAACCTGTCTTCAACCTCTAGGTTTTTAATTTCTGTTTGCACTTGCTAATGTTTCCTTTTCAGACAAAGTGCTTGAGGCTGACTTGCAATTCAGAGTACACTTTATGGAACGATTTTGTAGATATGTTTCAGCATAACTTCATGTCTGGCAGTGAGACCAAAATTGTTCTGGCTCTCATATTGGATGACTTAGAACCAAGACATTGCTTAGCGTAAAAATTGTAGAGAGTAAAATGATGTTTTTCACCATATTCATAATGTAAGAACATATCGTAAATAATGTTAATATAAAAGGCACATGTAATAGATCTTAAGCCAACAAATATTTTAAAAATTAATTGTATTTCAGTTACCATCATCATTAACATCTTTCGCTGATTTTGTTTCTGACTTTTGTACTGGCTCTTTAGCTCCATGAATTACTCATAAATTGCATACATTAGATGTGATCAGACATCACTTTAATAGTTAATGGTTAGTTAATAGCTTAGCATGTAGAGAACGAGCTGCAGCAAGCATCAGAGCTGGGTACTGCCCTTCCTTTTTATCCTTAGGTGTGGCTGAGAATATACTTGAGAATTTCAGGGTCAAGCACAGCCAAACTCTGAATAATATTTACTACGACTTGAAACTTTATTATTCATGACTTGAAGCTGATGAAGGGAAAAACATGTTTTGTTTGTTCTAAACACTGTGGCAAAACTATGGATTGGAATGCCAACTTAATCAGCGTTTAAGTAATTAAAAGTCTACCAACTCTTTCGTGGTTGGATTGTTTCTTTGGGAAAACTTTTGTCACCTCACTTCACTTATGTGAAGAATCAGGACTGCATGTTTCAGTTAAGAAAATTTATTGCTCCCCCCTATATAGAAGAATGTAGTCAACTAACCGTCAGCACCAAATGGGCACTAGATAAGAGTCAATGGAATTCAAAGGGGGCTGGACCTGGATCCTTATGGCAACATAGTGACTCCACACTGATTCCTTTCTTGACTCCACCTCTGCCTTTTCTTCTCCTACAACTATTATTAAACAGCTTATACTTTTCTACACAATAATAATCTCTGTATTCTGTAACATGCTACTTTAAAATAAGATCAGCACAGATTTTAATGTAGCTCACAGCATCTGATAGGAATTTGGTATACTAATATGTCTTTCAAAGTCTGGATAATTAAATGGAGGTGATATAATCTACAATGATAGAATGAAAACCTTAATAATTCTTCATCTTTCATAACAAGTGCATAGTATCCATGATGGCCTACAATGTGAAGTGCACAAGTTGAAGGATGCTTTGCTTGAATCTTCTTAATTCACAGCGGAAAGGAAAAGAAAGCTCCGTTTGTTAACTCACATTTCATTAAAATCAACCATCCACCTGAAATCTAACACTTATGGAAATAGTTTATAATGCTTCAGTTTAGATACCATGATTCCTTTTTGGAAGTTCATGTACTCATTTCACCAAATTTCCAGTCTGCTTTTGAAAAGGTTAATTGATCTCTGAGGCAAGAGATTCGATGGGGAAAGAGTGAAACATCTACACCATACTGGTTATTCCTTACCTTCACCACGTTTGTAACTTTCAAACCAGAAGCAGAATTTGTCAATAAATGATGATTTTCCTTTAAGTTACCGCCCTGCCTCCCTCTCATTCTTTTTTAACTGATAATTTTGCTTCTATTGGGTTGGAAATGGCTGTCTCCTTTCTGTTGTTTCTCAAATTAAAGGCTTTGTTTTTCTTGCCATGATTTTTAATATGTGTATGTGTGTCTCCTTAAGGGCCATTTATTTGGCAGAGTGAACTGATGTGATAGTGGCCCCAGCAGAGGTTGGACGTTGAGGAATGAAAGTTTCTGAACAGGTGAATCTCTGCAGGGACAGTGCAATCAGAATTCAAGGGAAGTTACAAAGTTTTGTGTGGATGAGTGATGACAGCACTGCTGGTTTTCTTTCCCGGCTGTCACTCTTCTTTTCTGCATCCACTGCTGCCCACTTGGCCAATGAGAAAAAGACTAATGAGAAACCTGCAGGTGTTCTTTTGGTACATGTGCTGAAGGAAAATTGAGCAGATTCTGGGGAAAACGAGTGAGGGGTTTGTTTGTTTTTCTTCGAGTGGTAACTTTTGATTCAAATAATGTGCTTCCTCAACCATTAGCAAGATTTAAGGGCTGTCTGGATTATTTTTTTTATATTTTTTTTTATTTGCATTTTTATACCGCTCTTCTCCCCGAAGGGACCCAGGCCGGTGCACAGCCATATAAAAACAATTCAGACAATTTAAACAAACAACACATTAAAAGAAAATTTAAAAGTAATATAATTTCAATGGCTAATTTAAAATCATATTTAAACCAGATTAAACCAGATTAAACCAATTTAAACCAGATTAAAATAGGCAATTAAAAATAGAATGTTTGGGCAAGGGAAAGGTGTGAATTAGGTCAAAATGGCCTGGGAAAAAGGTGGGTCTTTATAGCCCGGCAGAAAGCACAGAGGTCTGAAATAGTGCGGATCTCTGGGGGGAGGTCGTTCCAGAGGGTGGTAGCCGCCACAGAGAAGGCTCTCCCCCTGGGGGTCGCCAGCCGACATTGTCTGGCCGACGACACCCTGAGGAGGCCCCCTCTGTGGGAGCGAACCAGTCGGTGGGAGGTATTGGCTGGCAGAATGCGGTCCTGTGGATAGCTGGGTCCTAAGCCATGGAGCGCTTTAAAGGTCATAACAAGCACCTTGAAATGCACCCGGAAGCCCACCGGCAACCAATGCAGCTCGCGCAGGAGGGGGGCCGCATTCTGCCCTAGCTGGAGATTCTGGATGCGCCCCAAGGGGAGCCCCATGTAGAGAGAATTACAATAGTCCAGATGGGCCATGATGAGTGCTTGAGTGACCATCCACATGGTGTCGCGATCTAGAATGGGGCACAACTGGTGGACCAGGTGGACCTGGTAAAAGGCACCCCTGGTGACAGCTGCCACATGATCTATTAAGGACAGCCGTGCATTCAGGAGGACGCCCAAGTTGTGGACCCTTTCTATGGGGGCCAAAACCTTGCCCCCAATAGCCAGCGATGGAAGGAGCTGGCTATATCGCGGCGCCGGCAGCCACAGCTACTCAGTCTTGGAGGGATTGAGCCTGAGTCTATTGCACCCCATCCAAATCCGCACAGCTTCCAGGCACTGAGACATCACTTCGGCGGCATCATTGGGATGGCCTGGGGTGGAGATGTACAGCTGGGTGTCGTCAGCATACTGAGGGTACTCCACCCCAAAGCCACGGATGATCTCACCCAGCGGCTTCATATAAATGTTGAACAGGAGGGGCAAGAGGACCGACCCCTGAGGCACTCCACAGGTGAGGCCCCACGAAGTCGACCTCTGCCCTCCTGCCAACACTGTCTGCCTCCGGCCAGAGAGGTAGGAGGAGAACCACCATTTTAATATGGTGCAAGAAGGAGTATACATCTGAAATTTAATAAGGACCAGGTAGTGTTTGGGACTGAAAATAGAGTGGATAATTGTAAGTCACACATAAATGGCAAAAAAACCCTCTCCCTAAATCAAGTACCTGTTTTGTGCACCTTGATGGAACATTAATAAAGATGGGAAGAAAACGAATGAGAGAATTTAAGAGATGCATATACCGGTAGAAAAAATGGTAGCAGAGAAAGAATGTGTCAAAACAAATCAGAAATGGCTATGTACAGTATAATACCATGCTTCCAAGCCACATTCTTATATGGAACTGGGTGTGAGAAGAAACCTTAACGGAATCTTGAATGCAGTGGGAATGTGCATTCAAAATGTGAGGAACAAAAAAGAAATAAATTCCCCCAAAATGCCAATTGTAAAAAGTAACATTGCATAATAACCATGCATTTTCTTAATCATGATTATTTTTTTAACAAACATGATTTTTTTAAAAAAATAATAGAAAAATGGTCACATACGACAGACTACATTTTTGGTCCCAATTGTGGTCATTAAGTTGAGGACTATCTCTATATATTTGCTTTTCTTATCCTACACCTTAATTTCTTTGGCTTGCCATTTCCTATTTTTTTGGCACTTTGTATAACATGGCTTACCCTAAAAGGGAGAGTAGAATATATGTATGTAAAAAAGCAAGTGAAGACTGATTATTTCAGAAACACCCAAACATAGATGGTTCTTGCTCTCTAGGGAAGTACATTTCCAATATGAATATTTTAATCTGGTGCTTAAGACTTATTTTTTTAGAGACTTGCTTCTTTCATTTTTCTTATAGTGCCCAGGATATTAGAAGAGAATCCAAATTCCATCCCTCATTTATTTATACATTTACTTTCTATAGCTTTCCATGTCACAAAAATGACCCTGGGCAGCATGGTACAAGTAACAAAATAAAAAACAATCATTATAAAATCTTAAAAAGAAGAGAGTTGATCTTAACTACAATAATGGAGTTATCTTGGAATGTTACCGGTCGCCTAGGACCCCCAGACCTGATGACATAGCTGCATTTTGGGTTATCCAGCTTTCAGGGAAAGAGAAATATACTTGGGAAATGGTGTTGCAATCACTTTTGCTACTCCAGAGACCAGTCAATGATGCTTCAGTTTAAACCATACATCAAACTAGCAAAGTACATTGCCTCTCCTCATGTGACAGAAACTCAAATAACTTTTGCTTTTCAGGATACTTTTTTATTGTCTTCATCATCAAAGTTCAGTTCTATATACTTATTAAAACATATAATTACATATATGCTATTATATAGATTTTTATATAATAGTATATATGCAATTATGCAATTCTACTTATATAATTATAAGTCTAAATTACTATTAAACATAAAACACATATATAATATGGGGAGTGATGGCTGGAGAAAAAGGAAGAGAAGCTTCCTATTTGTATTAGATCCCATCGCAATTTATTATTTTGTATTTTCTTTCCAAAACTAGGAATGCAAATGGAAAATGTATATGGAGATGGATGGGGATGAAATTGCAATAACCTATATAAAAGATGTGACATTTAACACTAATCTACCTGATGTTGAGATTTTAAAAATGACCAAGGTAAGTTTGTAGTTATGGTGATGTTTTAATGATTTACAAATTGCAAAGGACAAAGCATACACACGTGTATACACACAGATATGCACCATGTAACCAATTTGATGAAGTTAGCTAAGAAGCTATTTCATTCTCCACTCCAATATTTTGCTTTTAAGAGCTAAGAAGAGTGTTGTATGGTTGTAGTTGGAGTAGCATTTAGTTATTCAGCTAATTATAATGCTATTTTTTCCAATAAATCCTGGCTAGGATCTGGAGATGAGATGAACTGTATTCATGCACTGGGTCTTTCCTGGTTCTTCATTCAGACCCCCTCTGCGTCACCCTTAAAAGCTGCAGTTTAAAAATCAAAGGTCTCCCTGAATGGCACAGGCTGCTTTACATGAAAGTCATACCTGATTCAGGCCTTTGTATTATCTGGAAACATCTGGAGGTATTATGAATTTTATGACACCAGATTATGTATGGATTCAAAACTTGTCACAATCTTCCTGCCAGATCTGGTCTTCAAAGGAGATCATGGGATCTGTCAGTCAGTGATATTAAAGCCAAAGGAAAAATCTTATGGAAGAACAACCTCAGCTTAAGGCACAGCAACAGCTACAAAGCTAATCAGCAGAACTTTCATGACAAATAATTCTGGAGGAGCTAGATAATTCTGTTACTGCAATTTAAACATCATTACATAGATGCCTGTGCATTGCTGTTATCTTAACTAACCTAGACTATCTGTACAGAGCTGAGCGGTCGAGTGATTGAATAAAAAGTGAACCCTAAATTTAAGAAACACTTGTTTCACTTCGAGACAAGGGCATACATGCATTCATGTAAATTCAGAAGTGTGTAATGTGAGTGTGTGTGTGTGCGTGGGGAGACTGACTATATATTTGTCAAAAGTGTCCCCAGGATTAGGGGGGAACAACTAAGCTATTAGTTCAAAATTCTCTTTAGAGCTTGCTCTCTCTCAGTCATGCAGAGAAAAAGATATGGTGAAAAAAGATCTTCCTATTGACTTCAAGTTCTGACCCCAAAGATTGCTTGCTTCAGTTCTGGGTACCATTTGACTCCAACAGTCAAGGATATCCATTCCTCTAGAATTAAAAGGTTCCACATCCCAGCTCTGTCTGATCCTGTCCAGAGTTTTTTTTTTCTGGCTTACTGCAGTGATGCTGAATGGGTAGGAGTCTGAGAGAGATCTATGATCTAAAGCCAAAGCAGGGGCATCTGACACAGCCGAATGAATAGGATGGGTCATGGCTCAAAAATGAATTGCACGAGGTGTTTCAGAGCCTAAGGGATATGAGCACAGCATCTCTTTAAAGCAGTTACATCTTTCTTTGGATTTCTGTAGGATGTGGTCAGAGTTGATTCCTCTTTGTTTTTAAGACATGACTGCTTTAAAGAGGTGGTAAGCTTGTTCTCTGGCATGTTTGGAACCATCCCTTCTAAATCGTTTTTAAAGCATGCAAAGCTCTACTATTTAGTAGAATTTCCCTTCTGAATATTCCATTCAGAATGAGAAATTGAGAGGGGATTTTCTTTGGCCAAATTTAGGTTCAAACAGAAAATCACAGCCAATTTCTTTTATAAGCTGAATTTATAGCCCAACAGCAAGGTAGATAAGATCGCAACCTTTGCAGAAATTTTCCACTTTTTAAATGTATTTTTTTAACAGAGGTCAGACATGTGGAAGTCCTTGGGTAAATAAAACAACAGCTCCTCCAAAATAGAAGGAGCAAGGCAAAGGATATCTATAAATGTTTTTTTTTTCCCTTGCAGCCTCCATTTGTGATGGAGAAGTGGATTGTGGGGATAGGAAATGATCAGACTGTTGAGTGCACAGTGACCTATGAGGTTAGTGTTTGAAGAAAAATTAAAGCAAGTTACTCATTCTGCCAGCATGAATGCACAACGAGGAATCTGCATTTCTAAATTTTAGGGCTCACTGTTGTAAAGGTCTGTAATTAGATTAAAATAACTGATCTCGTATAAATCTGGATGCTATAAACCACAGACTGCTCACTGCAAAAACATGTAAGTTTTAAAAAGTTTCTTCTCTCTCTTTTCCTTTGAGTAACAGTTGAGGTAGGTGACATTTGTTGAAGGGATCGTCTTATCTTTTTGACACACCGCTAATTAGCAGGCTAGAGATTCAACAGGAGAAGGGAAGAGGCAAGGAGGAAAATAGAAAATAAAAAATGGAACCAATTTAGCAACATAGAATAGGGTGGGAATTAGTCTTTGTATGAGCAGGGTTTGGGATATTTACAAAAAACAAAAGTGTGTCATAAAGACCAATGAGATACTTCACACTGAGGCTAATAATTGAAATCTCAGCTCTATCTGTCACAAGGATTCAAGCAGTGAGAGAGGCTAACAGGGAAATTCTGGCCTTGCCTGACTTAGAAGTGGAGAAGAGCTGCTTCTCTGTGAATTGGGAAAACAACTCCAGACTCCTTTCAGACTGCAGCCCCTCACAGGAATTAGAGACTGACAGCAAGTTTAAAGGGACATTGACACAAGCAGACCCCAGCAACCAGAAATCTTTAGTGGCTTCTTCTTCTTGCAGGAAGGATGATGGGCTTGAAGCACCACAATAACAGAATGATTTTATTAAAACCCAATAGTTAAAAGAGTGTCCATCTCTGTTGAGGTGGAAAGACAGAAAGAAAGAAAAAAACTCAATTTATTATTGGATTCCTTGTATAAAGAGACAAATGTTTTTCTAGATGGGGGTTGCTATTACTACTTGTTTCGGAATCAGGTATTTAAAAATCTGGACAAATCGGGCTGTGTTCTCCTGGGATTCTGAAGAAGAACTTGTTTTTCTTCTCTCTTGGATAGGCTGATGTCCATACCCCCAAATACACCAAACACATTCAGCAAGTGCAATGGAGTCAGGTGAAACAGGATGAGGTGAAATCAGTACAGCTGAAAATACAGACGTCTCTCCCAAACGTGGAAGGCAACCCTCGGAGCAGATCCAATTCCAGTAAGTCAACTGGGGCAGTGTTTGGAGAAAGAACATATGCCAGAGAAACAGAACCTTTTCAAAAATTGGCACATTTCCCAAAGCCAGACTTGCTAAGAGGAAAAGGGTCTCTCAGCATTTCTTCACTTCGGCAACTTTAATATTTTGGCTGGGGAATTCTGGGAGTTGAAGTCCACACTTCTTGAAGTTGCAGGGTTTGAGAAACAATGTCTAAAGTAACTCGATGGTCTTTAGGTGGTGACTGGGAGGTCTACGGAAAGTCTAGGACTTCACCCTGATGTTGAAGACCGCTTTAAATCAGAATGCTACGTTTTTAAACTTAAAAGGCTGGCCTGAAATCTCCATCTAGTTTGTATCCTCAAACTGTGTGGAACCAAAATTTGGAGGCTCTTGGTTTCATTTTCAGGAGATGGTAGTTTTTAAAGGAACCAATAAGGCACAGATAATTAAGAAATCCATTTTACTTCTTAAAATTCCTGAATAGTCTCCCCCCCTCCATCCATGAGCTAGGCCAAGCTGACTTTTGAAGTCAGCATCTTGTCATACTTCACACAGCCTGTAACAGGTCTTAGACAAAACAGAATTTCCACACTGCTCTTCTAGAATCTCTGGCTGGGGAGACTGTATGCATTCACATTTACATCTAGAAACCCCTCTCTCTTTTGTCTTTAATCACCCATAGTTTAGTTATGATAAATTGGATTATAGCGTATATTTATTAATTTCCTGAAGTTGCATTTTATATTGCATCTAAATTCCTCATTCTCCAGTCTGTTGTACTCCTTAGTGTTTGAAGTAAGAATAACCAATATAATTAATATATTTGTAGTATTCATATGTTTGGACTCTAATGCAGTCAGTTTTTTTTAATCTTTTTGACCTTAAAAGTCCCACCTATCACTCATCCAAAGGGTCTGAAGTACATCAGGAGAAAAACAAAAATAAAGACATTTATATTTATTATGCTTATATCTCGCTTTCCTTTTTTTACATTCCAAGGAGTTATACCCATATACTCCTTCCTCCTGCTATTTTCCCCACAATAGCAATCCTGTAAGATGGGTTGAGCTGAGAGAGAGAGAGAGAGAGAGAGAGAGTGACTGGCCCAAAGTCACCCAGACAGGTTTTATGCCTTACAGAGGCCCATAAATCATAGTCGTCTTGGTTTAACACCTTAATAGTTCTGGCTCTCATTTATACAGAAAGAAGCATTCTGTTAATTATGTCTTATTATTTTCAGTAAGTTTTAAAGATGTAATTAAAGTTGTAATGACTTGTGTCCCACTTGGAGTACTTCTGAATCGCACCTGTATCATCCGTTTTGAACCAAAGGATATTGATGAAAGATGTCAGTGCTCTAAAGATCTGTGATGTGCTGTTTGGGGGGAGGGTTGCTTGGGAGCATGTGTAGTTAACAGAAAATCTGTCTAATCAGTGAGGTGGTTAAAGTTACATTGCAAATCTCTGCAATTAAAATCATCATAATGGTATCTGAAGAACAGAGTTCAACTATAGAAGCATTACACCTGATGTACTTTCAGATACTGTTCATATACTTTTTTTTGTGCCTTCAAGTCAGTCTTGACTCTTGGCAATTGCCCGGACATGCCCCTGCAAATGTACTTGGCAAGATTTTTGGACATGGTGCTCCTCTGCCTTCTTCTTAGGTCAGGGGGAGAGTGACTGGCCCAAAGTCATCCAGATGGCTTCATGTCTACAAAGTGGGACTGGAACTCGCCATCTCCCAATTTCTAGCCTTGGTGCCTTTAATTACTACACTCCACTGGAGACTGAAAGAAAATGTCAACCCATTATGGCTCCCTGAGCAAATTAATGACTCCGGTAGCTACACTTATCAAATGGGTGATATCCGGATCTTATCATATCTCTTGTGACTATGTGGAATTAAAGCTGATGGTGCCTTTTGTTTCATTCCAGGTATTGACTGCCATTGGATGAATGCATTGAAAATGCACCGTGTGACAAGCAGTCCTTCTCTCCAACATTCCCGTCCTCACAGTCCCAACAACCTGACCCATTTTTTACCCTACCTTCACAATCAAGACACTTACGCTGCTGCAGTAAGGCGGACTTCGGTGCCCACTACCTATCATATTACCCCACTCACTCAGTCAAGAAGCTCATCGCCAACAACCTATTTATCGTCTTTACATCTGAGTTCCAAAGGAAGCAGCAGCTCCAGTGCGACTTCGACTTCGGATAGTCCATCAGAAAGGGGCAGTTCCAAAACCAAAAGCAGAAATAACTATCACAGCAGCCTCTCTCCTGGTGGGTCGGCAGCTGGAAAGCGTTTTGTAAGAAACCCAGCAGCTCCGGCGAGAAATGCTGGGAAATATCCTAGGTCTTCCCAGTCAACTTTCAATCAATATCAACACCTGCCAAGGACGCACGAGAGGAAACACACTCATTACCCACAGCAGCTCAAATCGATACCAGGGATGCCCTTGAAAACTGAAACAGAAGAAGAGGAAGAAAGCAGGGTCAGTGAAGGTGGATGGGTGAAAGTCAATTATTCAAAGAAATCCAACCGACATACCGTTGGCAAGCAAAACAAAGACAAATCGAAAAGCACTGGAACACTTCAGAGAAAATCCCGTTGATGCTTTTTTCAGAAACAGGCTTCTGAAATTTCCACGGAGAAGGTTTCAAATTGTTCTTAAAATAACTGGCAACGAATGTGAGAATGGGTTGTCTGCAACAGAAATCGCATGGGAGGAATGACATTCGTGCAGCCTTGGGCTCTGTTGGAGGCTGTTTTAGCACATGATAAGCTCTGATGTAGCAGGGGTCCCCAGGCCCTGATCTGTGGACCAGCATTGGTCCATGGCATGCCAGCAACCGGGCCACACAAACAAGCAAAGCCCCATCCGCAAAATGCAGGCATCATGCAAAACCAGGCCCCCCCTCCGTTCCGCAGAAAAACCTTTCTCCAAGTAAATGGTCCCTGGTGCCCAAAGGGTTGGGGGTCACTGCGATAATACCTTCTCCCTGAATCAAAGCACAGGATGACAATTCTTCCTTTCCTGTGAAACAACTCTGCCAAAGCATCGGAGAGCAGCTGGTTAGTGTTCTTGGGTCTGAAGCAAGTTAACTTAGGGGGCCAAGAGGAATACAGAGGCACTACAAACCCTGCACACACGTCTGGTGTCTGAGACGCCAGCAAAATGCTAGAGCTGATCAGGCACAAAAAATTCTGTTTCTTTAATTTGTCTACTTTTCATCAGGTACTTTTTACTTAGCTCTAGTATTTCCGTTAGCATTATATTCTAGTTCACTGTGCTTTGTTATTTCCGATACTCTGATCCAGTATTGATACAGTGATCCCCCTCCAATAAAATGCTGCTTAAAGCTGTGAATGAAAAAAAATGACTGCAAAAGTCATCCTTTCCACATTTTGAGCTCTTGAGGTTGTCTAATGAATTATTTTCTCCTTGACTTGATTTTGTAACAGCACCTTCAAGTTACTACATCAATCCTCCATTTAGCGATAAGCTCCATATATTTCCATTGGAACTATTCTTACGATTACGGAAAAGTGTAACAGCTTCTACAAAGAGCAAAATAATATAAGAAAAAAGACCTAATTATTTTTTGGTACAACTATTTATTAAGATAAGGTTAAAATCTTATTCATGGTATTTAACTATACTCTGTGCGTTGCCTTTAAGTAATAAACAGAAACATAATATTTACTTGTATACAGTATTTTGCAATTCCATTGAAATTGAATATTTCTTTGTTTTCCTGAAAGCAAATTTCCTGAAAGCAAATTCCAAAAGGATTTTCTTTAAAGTAAAGAATTAGATGATAAAAAAATTAGCTCATTTCTCCAATTGCAATTTTCAGAAAAACAATGACACTATATTAGATTCTATTAAGATAAATGAAACCTAAATACTAGCTTAAGATATACTTCCCCTTTTGAATTATAAGGGAAGGAAAAGGTTTTAAAATGTGTTGTTTAAGGTTTTTGATATTTGGCTGAGGCAATAACGAATAAATGTATTTTATTAAACATATCTTTTCCTCTTCTTCAGGTACAAGCAGATTTTTAACAATAGCAAAGTAAACCATTTCAGTCAGCTGTAAAACTAGAGTTCTTTTCTCATTCAAGGAGTCATTTCTTTGATTGGTTCAGATCTCTCCTATTTCTAGGAAGAGTGGTCTCCTAGGGGTAGTGCAGGTGCTCCCTTCTTGTTCAGCAAATTATTGGAGGAGAGCTTTATTGATGTATTTATTTATTTACTAGATGTATATGACAGTTCCCACTCACATAAGCAACTCTAGGCAGCTAACACAATTCAAATATCAATACAATACGGATAAAGTATACAAGGCAAAAGAAGAACGTCCATCAAGTGCAAACTAGTCAGTAACAAAGAGATTCAACTGACAAGCTCAACCCCCTCCCAACCCCCACACTTGAGAGAAAAGCTGTGTCTTAAGGGTTTTATGAAAGGCTAGCAGGGTTGGAAACTATCTAATCGACATTATGTAAAAGCTCTCCTAACTGTGGCTGCCACTTGTTCCTTAAACAGGACCTGTGAGATCAGGAGGATTCCAAAACTGCACTGATTTTTACAATAGTGCAACTCCAGCCAGAACTAGATGGAAAATCACCAGATCCAGCAGCCCAAGACAGAGATGTACAATTCGGTATCACCAACCTACTGGTGTTACTTCGTCCCATATCTCTGAATGACCTCATCCAGAAATTTCATGTAGAAGTTAAAGAGGTGGGGGGAATGTTGAGCCCTGGAAGAACCCTACACTGACCGGAATCAACTCCAGAGGAAGGGAGTAGAACCTGCAAGGCCATGTCCCCTGAAGGATAGCATGACTAATAGTACTGAAAGCTGCAGAGAGAACAAGGAGAGTCATGATGAATACACTAACCTCACTTATTATTTATCACATTTCTACACGGCCCATTTCACCTAAGTGACTCGTAGTCCTTGCAAGTTCTACTTGTTGAATTCATGAAGCTCTGAACTAATAAAAAAGCAGGTTTAGGGTTGAAACAATTATAAATAATTGAAATATAGCTAAGTATATGAGAGACATTGCATTTATGTGTTGGGACAGCTACCTTCAGAATTTATAAACTCACTAAGGTTGATTATCAAGATGTCCAAACCAATTCCAGGCCTCCCAAGAACACATTTCACTCCCTGTGGGTTAAGCTCGAATTCCTGTTCTCATTAAAACACTTCACTACATTCACTATTTAAAGTCCAGTAATATGGTGGTGCTTGAGTTCAAGCAGTTGGCCATCATAAAAAGAGAGATTCCTCTTAAAGCTCTAGATGTATTTGTGTCAAGGGATGAGAACAAGGTAAGCTTTTGGCAACCCTAATTTGCAGCCTTCTCCTCACCTATACAACATCTAGGCTGCAATCAATGCTAAAAGAAGGATGAACAGTGAAACTAATGTATGCTGTGGTGGGTTAAGTGGGCGGATGTTTGCAGCATCTTAATTAGTGAACAGGCATGCGTTACATGGCTGCTTTCACTCAGGAATCTAAATATGGATAAAGGAGCAGAAAGAACATTTCTAGCTTAGCAAAAATGTGAAGTCCTTCCATCACTGTATTGCCAAAATGATCTGCACTGCTCCTGACTGGCAGTTACTGCAACATTCTGTAACAAGAGATCAAACAATTTTAAATTTTATATCAAACACAAATGGTTGTGGTTTCATTTAATCTACAGCAAAAAGATTAGAATTCCTGATAACTAACCCAACTTCTTTGCTGGCTTAGTGTGATAGCATTGTGTGCACCTTTGTATTTTAAAAAAATCTCCCTATTTCATTATTTTTGTTCTTTTGTAACCTAAAATAGTAGCCTCTCACTGCCTGGGAATTGATGCCTTGTAGCTCTGTCAAGCTAATTTATATGCAGGCTCTTATGTCAATAAATCCACCTCTTTCCTCACAAGAGAGTTGCGTTAATTTTCATTCCCAGCAACTTCCTCCAACGTACCTGACCATATTTGGTGATCAGGAGTGTGAGAAGGTAGCCTGCATGGGCAAGAGATCAAAACCTCCATCCAATGATCATTATCTGGCAACTTGCTGAGCTGATTTAATGAGGTGAAGTTGCTCAGACAGACTTTGTTCTTCCGTTTCCTCCTGTGAGAAATCACTCAAAACAATGACCTCTACAGGTTGCACTTCTAAGAACAATTGTCCTTTCCAACTCCACGGAGGCTGCAGAGAAAGAAATTACATCTCCTTATCTCTATGTGTTCTACAAATTCACTCCTAGGAATACTGAATTTAGACATAAGAAGATAGAAGGATTTATTTATTTATTTATTTATTTATTAAAAAACCTTCCATGTACTATGAACTTTGAAGTAATTATTTTTAGATAAATGTGTATTTAGTTTTATAATTAGGAAGGGGGAAAGTCATAGGGGCATTTTACAGGAATGATCTTTCTTGAAATCTGATTTAATTTTCTATGCAAATATATTGTCTTCTTTTCCTTTTCTTGATAACCTATAAAAAGTCCAAGACACAAATAATTCAAAACAATACAAGACTTTGACAACCGATGTTATGGAAAGAAAATGAAGTTACCCGGCAGGCTTTGGAGTTAGAAAAATCCTCTCACACTTTGAGGATTATTAATAGGAGGGAGATTTGGTTATTTAAGACTTAATTCTTCCTGCATATAACTTGCTACTAAAAGCTGAAAGATGACATGATCCTGTAGTTTAGTAGTCAGACACTTCTTCCAATAGCTACAACCATAATTGCAATCTGCAATGATGCTCTTTTATGAAGGCAAGGGAGAAAAAGAATAATGGTGTTGTGGATTGAGTCTGAAGAAGGAGCACGACACCTAGAAGAAGAATCATACCTCTTTCCAATGATCCTTGAGTGCCTGCTTTATGAAAAAACAGGTTTTTATAGAGGTTGAGGCCTACAAGGTAGGAAATCCTAGGGATGCAATTGGCTGCTTAGTTTGGGGAAACTAGGCAGGTCACTGTCCCTATGGCTGGGGGAAATTCTGTTGTTAGGCCAAAGGACCTTTTCAGGGAAGGGGCAGCAGAGCTGGGGAAAACCCATTGTAAAGGAGAAGCTGATAGAGGAAGGAAAGCTGGGCTTCTCAGCTTGTTACCCTTATGAGGGCTGCCTTGGGTTGTACTTTGAGCTGTTGGGGAGGCTTCTATCCTTTGGTTGAGATGGAATTAAAGGGGAATTCTATCCAGGGCAAGGAAGGTAAATTTGGACCTGATAGGATTAGGCAAAGAGAGAAACTGGATTTGACCCTGATCGTGTCTAAAAGTTGGGAGGGCGTAGAAAAGGGTGCAAGCTCTATTTTATTTGTAGGATGGTTCACTTGAGCCTGGAGGTTGGGAAGTGAGAAGCGGCAAAGTGTTATGACTTGAGCTTTGCCATGCCACAATTAACCCAGAGAAAATCAGCTGAGTTCTCCAAGGAACATGATGTAGGTACGGACAGAAAGGACCCAAGAAATAATCAGGTGGTAATTAACTATAGTTGGTGATATGATAACCACAGAGCCACAGGCTCATGTCTTTTAAGCTAAGAGAGGCTCAATTACAACATTTATTACTTTGCGGTATTTTGCTTTTCCAAAGATCCATTTTACACAAAGCTTGCAATTTCCCTTTCCAGTGTACCTTTGCATATATTCAAATATTTCCATATGGGTTGAGATTTGGGGGAAGCATGTCACATTTTTACAATGCAAACTCCACCATTTACTGTGAGATGATGCAGTTACAAGAAGTTGAAACATGCATCACGATGTTATCAGGCTGGGGAGGGAGGCAAATTACTTCCATTTTACTCTTAACCTCACCAAAATGCCTGAATCGCCACACATTTTTATAGCTCATTGGGTTGCATAAGAAAAGTATTAACCTTCTTTGTAGGGCAATTGTGAGATTCATATTTTGTATTTATTTAAAGGTTTATCAATGTCAATAAAGCTGATGAACTGTGACTAAAGGTTTTGGCATAATATGCTAAATTTTTTGCATGATATGCCTTTTTGGCATGTTATAGTTGGGGTCAATCTAATATGCTTAGAATTCTAGAACTACAATAACTGAATGAAAGTCAGTCATTTCTCATCTAAATCACTACCAGTTATCCAAAGCTTTCTTCATTTCAGCGGTACATTTAAGAAACAGGGAGAAGTGATTATTCTTTGTTGTTAAAATAATGGGGAAAATATACAATAAGGATAACTAAAGGAGAATATATGTGTTCCAGGATAATGTTGCAGGATCCAATTTGGGTCAGTCATCGAGACCAGAGTTTTGTCCTCAGGATGGACTCCAGCATTAGTCCAAAAGCTCGGAAGACAAAACTTCTGGTCCTGGTAACTGACCCAGATTGGATTCTATAACTAGAATTTCCCTTTAAAATCCCATGGCAAGATATCTAAATGTCAGGGGAAAATATCCAGATGAGGTATCATTTAGCAGCAATATCTGGGCTGCAAAAATTCAAACAAACATTAGATGGAAGCAAAACAGTTTATGCATCTGTGCTGTGATCATTCAGATTTTTGTAGTCCAGGAATGCTTGACCTAAACATGTAGTGCATAATCTGTTCCACAGCCAGTTTCAGCTATTTCTCTTCTGTATATTCTATTTATATAGCACCATTCTTTGATGGACATATATGGGTATACAGTTAATAAATTAAGCATTCATGTTTTCCCTTGAAACCATTTTATGATGGCTGCTATTTTCAAATAGCAGATTCTTTTCATTGAATCTCATAGCATTGCAATTGTTGCCAGTTAATTATTAACTTCCTTGATTTCTATCAGATAGAGAGGAAGTCTATGTTAATTTTTTTCTTCAAAGAATACCTCCATTGTGCATTTGTACAACTGTGGTTTTTTTTAACTATGCAGGTTTTTTTTAATGCATTCCTACATTGGTGAAAAAAGATGTCAACTCAGTATATTTTAAGTTGACTATTGGTAAAACACAAATTGGGATAGCAAATGGATAGAAGTAAAGGATATAAAGTATTTTGAGTCTTGTTTTTCCTGACAGAAAAACCAGGGGTGAATGGACAAAATTACAGCAGCAATGAATGCGCTGTTGGAAAAAGTGAAATGATGAGGACATCTTGGACAAAATCTACGAGCTCAACTAAGAGTTGACATTAACTTGAGGGTGCTTAATAATTAAAAAATCAACAATATGTTATTTGCCATTGCTATTCTTGCTTATCATCATCATCATCATTTTAGCCACTGTCTATCCACTGTAGGATGAAGGCCTCTTCCGCATGTTTCCAACCAATATGGTCCTGAGCATGGCTAGTCCAGATTAAAGTGAAATTATTATCTGCATTAGGAGAAAAAAAAGCAAATCTCGTACACAGCTCTTTTGCACAGGCCCAGGTGGTCAGTGAAGTCCCCCTGGGTACAGGCTGAGTAGAAAGGGACTTGTATGCAATTCATATCTGGTCTGGCCCCAAAGTCTTTATTTTATGGCTCTGTAGGACAAGCCTGCGATGTATTTTAAACTCCATTTTGATAGAGATAGATGGAGTTCATTGTCAGTTCTAGCCATTACTTATACTTGATCATACAAACAATTTTGATGGGATTCCTGGAAGAGAAATTGTCTGGAAACTCTAAAGGTATAGTTGCTTGTATGCGTGCGCAAAGGGGGAATTCCCTTCGCTAGGCTGGTTGAAAAGCATTGGTGAACTAAAGCTGATTTAAGAGAATCAAGTGTGGTCTAGTCTCCAGAGAACAGATTGTTTGCTTTTGTGTGCACTGTGCGAAGCCAATGGTGCAGGTAAGTATGTAATTAAGGGCTTATTTAAAATTGAGATTCTTTTACACCAGTCGGCTGCATGCTCACAAGGAATAATAACCTACAGTTTACACACCTTGTACTGTGTTTTGGGCTCTGTAAGTACTCCACTTTCCAAGTTATTCTTGGTTCATGTTACCAATTATCTGGGTGCCACACGCGTGGAGTTTGGTCCTAGGAAACATTATAGGGAGCATGGAACAAATATATCAATCTGCTCCGCAGTAGTTTTGAACTACACTTAAATTGTTTTTATCACACTGGAAATATTTCAGTACAAAAACGCTAAAAGCATTGCTGTAGTTCTTACGCTGCCTTTTCTAAACTGAGCAGAAGTATCTGGTTTGAAGACATTACTGAAGGTGGCGCATACAAAAGTCTTGTCATAACGGTTTTTGAGGCACTCTCCAGATTGTTTTTCTTTAGAAAAGTACATTTTTATTTAGTCCCTATTTGTTTTAGGGGAGGGGTGGAATCTCAAGCATTTGCTCATTTCATAATGATACCTAAAGTTAATTGAAATGTAATCAGCTCTTTCTGGAAGCGAATAAAGAAAGTTACTTCATTAAATATAGACCTTCCCCTATAATAGACCAAGAATAGCTTTCATGTTTTGTAGATAATCGTGGCATGTGGTTTGGGGGCGAACTGTAACTTGTTCCCACAAGCTACAAAAGCAACGTATCTTAAGTACACGACTTCCTTCCAAGGCAAGTTTGGACGTGGTGTGCCCCCACCTCTTTTCTAGCGTCCCCTCCCTTTCCTTCTATGCAAACACTCCAGGACTATTTCGCGCCACAGATAGAGGTCCTTGAAGAACGGTAAACGCCTATGCTAAGCTCGAAAATTAAAAAAAAACACCCGACTAGTTTTTACAAGAGTTTTCTACGTTTGCTATACACCGTCTTCACGACTATTCGAAAGCTGCCCGTTAGACGACCAAGCGGCGTGCGGAAAAGCAACGTCTGCGAAAAGCAAGGGTCGTTCCCTTCCAGGACCATGGCACTTTCGCGGGAAAAACCGTATCTAATCCCCGCCTCCGGCGATTTCTAAGTAGCTTTGGCGCGAGTCTGAGGCGTGCGGGTTTCCTCCGCTGACCCGGGAGACGCTTCGGGTGCTGAGCGCGTGGCCAGTCCGCTGCTGGTATGGACCCCTTCGGCTTGCAGGTGAGCGCCTTGGTCGCAGCGTAGGACTGTCCCGCATGCACTTACTTTTTACTCTGGAGTAAGTTCTGGGCGACTCGTGGGATTGGGTTGCTGGGGGCGGCGGGCGGTGAAGCTAATAACTTCACTTAAGAGTTTACAAAGATACAAGGTTGGAATTATTGTGTACTTGCTAGTGAGGAAAAGCCCCGCATATGTTTTGGTATGGGAACAAGTTTCGAGCGGTGGGAGAAATGTGAGTAAAAGGTAAGTTTTGCAATACGGCAGCTTTCGCATTTAGCGTTCCTTGGGCCTTTGCCGGTATGTTTCAGATATTGGCCAGTGCATTAAAAAGAATTGCCGCCATGCAGTCGTTACTCTGGAGACGTTATTGCGTGGTTAGCGCCATTTCCAGTGTGAGCGAGCGATCTTCCGTTGAAAAGCGGGGCCCCCCTACCTTGCAAGGGCGTATAACAACGGCGCGAAGTTGCCTGGGGTTCAAATGCCGAGAAGTCAGCCGCGCGTGGAAATAAAGGGGCGCTCCGTGAGAACGGGGCTTTTCCACGTGGCGGCCTGCCCTGCACATAAGAAGAGGAGTTACGTGTCTTTTTTTTTCCTTTTTAAGGGGAGTGCCGCCGAAGCAAGCGAGGGGCTTCTCTAAAAGGCAAAAGCAACGCTTCGTTCAAGAAGTGACTTTCCAGAGTCTGGAAAATAAGGAGTTAGAGCGGCGAGCCCTTAGTTGTATACACTAGAGAGAGAGAGAATCAGGCCGTCTCTCTCTGCTTTTTTGTTGTTCCCCAAATCAGCATGCGCGCTAAGGCAGGAAATCCTTTTGTTTTCACCGCCAGGCTCCCCAAAGTATTTTCCCTCCCAAAACTTGCTCCTCTACTTGTTGGTGTGTCTGTGGGGGGGGGGGAACCCCAATCAAGTCACGAGTCATCATTACAAATGAACTTTGTCCCCTCGAGCATTTCTCTTGCTGTC
>JANHFO010006935.1:272532-282934 GCA_032468095.1 Pareas carinatus
TCATTATTTTACAAATGTATCTTTTTAAAAAATTCATATTGGTGGTCCGCGGGATTTAAAATTATGAATTTAGTGGTTCCTGAGGTCCAAAAGGTTGGCAACTTCTGCTATAAAGGAAAGCTCTTCTAAGCTTAACTTCCCCAGACTTTGCCATTCTTAGAATCTATGTCTGGTATAGTAACTTCTGATTTGAAAAGCTGAAAAACAGACAGGTACTTAAATTTTCCTCAGTGACTAAGGCCAGATGTGAACAGCTGCGCTAAGTATTCTTTGGTCTACTTGGTATCCTTCAGTGTCATTTTTTCCTTGTTTCCCTCTTCGATGTTTATAGGCTTTCCCTTCTCCATCTTTTTAGACAAGAATTTTAACAGACAACAGTATATTTAGTAGAATTGAGAAGACAGTTCCTAATGATTTTCTTGAGCATGAAAAGATTTGAAGAGTGGGTCTTGGCAATTTGACAGACCTTGTAAGAAGCTTCTGCTTGATGTATTCAGCCCCATATAAGGCGGAAACTCCTTTCTATATTGTTTTATAAAAATAGTGCTATTTTATGTGCAGGTAGGTGATAAAGAGTTGTAGGTTCAGAATGTTGAGTGAACCACAGGTTTTCTGCTCTTTGATCTGGTATAGTTCCATGAAATGTTGAGATTCAGTCTAACAATACAAGTTGCTTATAATGGTTTTTATTATTTGATTTTTTTAAATAGAAACTGGGGACAGATTCTGAAGAAGAAGCAGAGAAATGTTTGCGTAAATGTCCTAAGAAAAGTTCTGCTCCCCTTAAGGTTGCTTTGAAGTTCCCACCAAGAAGGTCTAAAAGGGGAAAGAGTGAAAAAGTTCCACCTTCACAGCCTTCCTGTAAATTGGAGTCAGAGTCTGAATCTGATGAAGAAAGAGGACCCAAATTCTTGGAGAGAAGAGCTTTAAATATAAAGGAGAACAAAGCCATGGTAAACATATAAGAAAGTTCTCAAGAATTGATAGTGAATTAATTTTGAGTCTTGGGTTCCATTGTAAAAACATTCAACTTCTTGATACTGGTTGATTAAATGTTTCCTGCCACTTAATTGATGATTAACCTCAGGAAGCTTAAACAGTATTCAAAATTATGATTATGCAGGTATCTCATTCCTTCAATATTGTCCATCTTTTCCATTTGAATAAAGTCTAGAATACTTTGAAAAATTCTGAAACGACTGGAGAAGTAGATCCAGTAGATCAAGAATAATGGTCTATTCCATACTGTGTACATATATATCTCATATTCATGGAGATGACCAAGAGCTTTGACCACTATAGGGTTTTTTGGATGCCTCTTTAGTAGTTTGATCAGCTCTATAAATAATCTTTGTATTATGTTTCTGAATAAATATCTACACAATTTCTTTAATATACATTATGTCTGAATTTTTGAGATTCCACTAATTTCCTGTTTTTCATTACAGCTTGCAAAGCTAATGGAAGAATTAAAAAGTGTGTCTGGAATTTTTACTAAGAGAGGCCCACTTGCAATTCCTACTCTGGTAAATCACACTTATTGTCAAGTTCCTAGTTTGCTTCATAATTATCCAACAAGTATTATTACTATTTGTTTCAAGCAAATAAATTAAACTTCATTATAAAATAATTGCCACTTGTAGTTACATTTTTGATTTGCCAATCTATAAAATTTCAGTGCTCAGTTAGACATACCAGGAAGTTTTACACCTAAAACTAATAAAAGTATTTTTTAAATAAACACATGAGTTCAGATATGGATCTTGCTTAACCATGTACATGATTAGCAAACCATGCTAAACAAGGCGTAGGTAGATGCTTGACATTTAACCCACATCTTCTCGTGAGAAGAACATGTCAGTACAATCTGAACAGTGTCAATGCTGTCATATTTTTCTTTTCCTGAAAAGTCATAGTATGATTTAGTATTTCAGTGGTCTCATTGGGCCACACTAAAGAAGTTCTTATATAGCGAGTAAATGAATGACCAATAGATACAATTGCAGTATTCTTAAAGTAGAGGAAAAGAGTTTTACACCGAACTTCTCTTCTGTTAATTTGGCTAGATTATATTTGGGTGATATGATTCATTAAAGCTTTAAGTGACTATCCTATGAATGTTTATCTGAGAGTAAATTTGCTGCAGTTTAAATTTAGAGATGAGTAAGTTGTTAAAGTTGAAGAAGTGCACTGTAGCTTATAAATGATTTAAGGTTACTTATCTGTCTGACACCATCACATTATCTTTATCCTCATCAAAGAAAGCCCAGCGTTGTCCAAGGAAATCAGTTCCCAGAACCGCTCCAAGGAGGAATCCAGAAAGAAGTTCAAGGCCTCACACAAGGTCTAGATCCCTAATTGAAGGTCCTCCAAGCTCCATGTCTTTGGAGGAAGATGAGGAGGATCCCTATGTGTTAGTGAGAAGGAAAATATCCGATGATTTTTCTGAGGTATGTTGGTGATTTTATTTCAGACGATCAAGTAAGCCGATCCTTTAAATAGCCTAGATGATTTAGATAAAGGCTTTCGTATAAAATAACCATATCTAGTCATAATTAAGCTAACAGGCTCTTTTCATCTTTTACATGGTGCACAACTGTGAATATGGCCCATCAGAGGCTTGATTGCCAAGACAATGCAGTTGTTCCTGGTCATACCTGTTTTTTAGAACCCTTAAAATATATAACCCTGAGGTTCAGTTCTTGGCCTGAAAAGTTGGCTTGTCCTGATTGAAATAAAAACTTTTAAATTGCATTTCAGAGAAAAGCATCTTCAGAATTGGAAACAATGAGAAATTACATACTTATTGAGCTAAAACCCACAAGCCACCCTAATTCAGTTGTGTGATCTAAGACTTTGATTAGAAAATGCAAGGAATCTGCATAAATATTGCAACACTTTACAAAATTCTTCAATGACTTGCCTTAACCCAACAATACCATTTTCTTCTGGATTCAGGATGAAATGGACACACCCAGAAGAAAGCGCACAAGTGCTATGACTCTTCCTCATATCATTCGTCCAGTGGAAGAAATAACCAAAGAAGAGTTGGATAATATCTGTGAGACTGTTAAAGATAAAGTCTACAACCGTGCAACAGTAAGATGATTTATGTTCTGCATTCAGCCCTTTGGTTTACTTTGTTATAGTGCATCCTTCTTGCTTTGATTTGCTCCTAGGAACCTGATCCTATACTCTTGATGCTTGTATTTTAATCCTGAGATTCCTAGTGTTAAAGCCAAAGGAATCTTTGAATCTTTGTTCTACCTCTTACTGTATCATTGTAAAAACCCCAATACCAGGACGTTTCTTAAGTAGATTCTTTGCAGTTATCAAACAGCAGATTGAGTTTAAATACCTAGTCAAAAACCGCTTTAGGTGGATCTTTCTCGCTTCACTGAAATCTTTGAAGCATGACAATAATACTTGAAGATTTGGATTGAGTAGGTTCAAGTTCCCATTTGATCTGGGAGTTCATTGGGTAACTTCAGGCCAATAACATTTTCAGTTCAACCTATTTCTCAATATTGTTGCTATGAAAATAAAAAGTCACATTTAAGCACTAAAGTAACTTTAAAGAGGGAAAAAGATGAATTAAGGAAGCCTTGGGTCTAATGCTTTTTATTTGCTATCATTACTTGTACGTGTCGGTGAGAACTTTAAATGCAACACATCTCTTCTCCCTCTTCCAGCTTAAATATGATGGCTCATACATAGTGATCAAATGAAGGTTCCCATGTAGTGGCTTCATTGATGAATTGTAAAAATAATATTAATTCATCTAGTTCAGATATAATGGCATCTTTTGACTTGCTGCTATTTAAATTTGATTAATTTATAAAATAAAGGGCTGAAGCAACTGGTATTTAGGTAAACTTCAGATATATAAAATCTTGGGGTTTTTTCAGAGAAGTATTCAATGCCCATAATTCTAAGCCATAAGGTAGTTAGTTTGTATTGACAGTGCATTGTATAGAGAGCCAGTTTGGTCTAGTTGTTAAGGCACCAGGCCAGAAACCAGAAGACTGTGGATTCTAGTTCCATCTTAAGCATGAAAGCCAGATAGTGATTTTGGGTGTGTCCTTTTCTCTCAGCCCAACTCACTTCACAGGATTGTTGTGGGGAAAATAAGAAAGATTATATTAAGTATGTTCGCCACCTTCAGTTATTTACAAAAATAATAAAAGGTTAAAAGAAATATAAAATGTTTTAAAATGTGTTAACATTTGCATTATAAGGTATAGCATGTGCAGACTAAACCACTGGGTCCACATGACAAACATACTTAAGAGTGGACAAGGTTGCAATGTCTTTTCAAAGCAACAATCAACCTGGTATCCTTTGCCTTTGCTGTTCTCTTTAATAGGGATCTACTTGTCACCAGTGTCGTCAGAAAACGACAGATACTAAGACAAATTGCCGGAACCCAGAGTGCCTTGGAGTACGTGGCCAATTCTGTGGGCCTTGTCTTCGTAATCGTTATGGAGAAGAAGTCAGGGCTGCCTTGTTGGATCCAGTAATTATTCTCTTTTTCATGTTTGCTTGAATGCATGCTAAAGTTCATTAAAAAAGTAGAAATACAGGTAGCGAAAACAATTGGGACTAGCAATTTGGGTGCGAAGTGATGCAGGCTAAATGGAAAATCAGATGACCATTTAAGTTTTTTCCCACTCTCCTATCCTTTGAAACATTCATCCTGGTACTGAGATAATTCCCAAAGAATGGAATTCATGTTTGTATTTATGTTCATTAGAGAGGAAGGGATTACAAGAGAGTAAGTGAGCACACTAGGCAAACAGCACTAGCTCATTCCTTTCAGTGGGTATTCTTCCTTGTGTGCCTACTTTCTCTTTTATTCCTTTCGCAATCTCCCTGGTTTATGAAGAGGAGAAATGGTATAATAGGGCAACAGGTACAACTGACTGTAATGGTAAACATGTGAGATCGTAAATCCATATCTTAGTTGTTATTTTTTTCAGCACTGTCACAACTTTGAGTAGTTAACTGCTTGAGGCATCTGGTAAATTAGGTCTACCTGTATTTTTTCAAGTTCCTATTTAAAGTATATGTTTTATGATGTTCTAGCTGAATTGTGATGCTGTCATGGGATTCTAGCTGGATCACAGCCTGATAGCAACAAGAATTAAGTTGGATTACCTATATTTCATTCTCAGTCTCCTTTTTTCCTTGTAGAACTGGTACTGCCCACCTTGCCGTGGGATCTGTAATTGTAGCTTCTGCCGACAGCGGGAAGGAAGGTGTGCTACTGGTGTCTTGGTTTACTTAGCCAAGTATCATGGATATGATAATGTCCATGCTTACTTGAAAAGGTAAATTTCATTTTTCTTCATGAATCAAGTTGTTGATACAAATTATTGGCAAGAAAGCTCATGCATTCATGAAGATCCAGGTTCAAAGAGATATTTCATGTTTAGAACAATATTAAGTTACTTGTGAATTGCCTTAGTTTCACTGTGTGTTTTTTCCCCCTTACAGTCTGAAACAAGAACTGGAAATGCAAGATTGAACTTGTGAAGCAATCCCGGAATAATCTTCAGTGCATATGCTTAGATTATCTGATTTGAGAATTCACATTTTTTTTAATGGTTGGCGTTTTTAAAAAAATGAACAAAAATTGTGACTTTTGACTGAGGTTCAAAGTTATAGGATAGTGGTTTTTAATATTGTTAAATCAAAGCTTTCTTAGTCCTGTTTCATGATGAATGCTACTGGATCTTATTAGCATCCCGCAGAGCATGTAGAGGTCTCATTCAGCCAATTGGGTAGCAGCGGCTTCATACAAAGGCTGAAACCAACCAAAAGCAGTACTTGCCATTATAGTTCTCCTGAATCTCACTGTGTGAGATTTTCTGGTGGCAGTTTGCATAGGTACTTTTTCCATGTAGCTCTGAGTTTATGTTCATGTTGGAACTGCCGCTGTCACATTATCCTAACTATTGTTAGTGTTAGCTGAATCCAATTTTTGTTTCCCCTTTGTTGGAAAGAAAGTCTTTGGGGGGCATTCATTGTATCTACAGTTGCGGTTAATGCATATAGTAGATTCAGTAATGAATCAAATGCTAGCTTTTAAAGCTATTGTAAATAGCAGCAGTGATTATCTAATTGCAAAGCAACTTAAATTCTTGATAACTTTTTTTTTAAAGAAGCAGTGATAAAGAATTCAGAACTTAAGTTCAAAATTTTGACAGTAATTGAAATGGTTTAAATCAATGTGTAAAGTATACTTGACTGGTCATGCTTAGGGGCACATTTTGTTGTGTTTAGAATAGTACTTAACAATGAAAACTTGATAAAAAGGGACTTGAGAAGATTCAGACTTCATGAAAAATTAGTGAATGGTTTGATTTTAAAGCTTGTCCCTGAGATCTTGGTAAGGGATATTGAAAAGGAACCATTAAGAGTTTGGGAAGGCAGTTCTATTAGGGCTGCAAAATTTAACTCATCAGCTGGAAGCAAGTTGATAAAGCAAACTGTCCATTATCCAGATTTTTGCAGACCCGTTCAAGTAATTCTAAATGATATTATTGATCTAATAATTTCACTTGTCTAATACATAAAGCATCATGCCTTACATTTTCTCAAAAATTGAATTTGTAGATAGGGATTCCATCATAGTCTTGCATCCTCTGCATATTGGACTGTAAATGCAAGACTTTCAGGTGGCTATTTGATAAAATCTGATTGTCTAAAGGTGTGACCTATGAACAATACAATTTCATGACTTGTAATGCAGACAAGATCCTTATTGGTGATATTTGTTGGCTAATAAGGCATGGAGCTTGTGCATCAATCACAGGTGGAAGTTGTGGCTTTCATTTACTAGCTGGTAGCGTTAATCTGCTTAAATAATATGCTAACTGGAATAAAAGACAATGCACCCAAAGTGCACTGGATACAAAATTCATCAGTGTTGAATAAACTGCAGGAAGGCGTAAACAGATCTCTTGAGTCGCTGACACCCTTTAAGAAGGAATGGCTTTTGCTACTTTCTCATATTTTACTCCTATTCATTTATAATTGAGTTCAATACAATTAACAGTCTAAATGAAAGTAAGAATATCTCTCCCACAAAGAGTTTGGGCATGGGTTTAATTTTCATAGTGTAGATTTCAGGAGGAAATCATTGGCTGTTTTGCTTTGCCCCTAAAATTGTGATTTTGTTTTTATGTATTTCATGAACAGGTGTTAATACTTGGAACACATATGTGGCTGTTATTTTCTGAAGATTTGTTTTAAATACAGCAAAGACAGTAACTACTCCAGCGTTTTCCCTAGAATAGCTTGAACATACAGTAACCCGATACTTTTTTTTGTATGAGATGTAATTTTGATATTAAAGTTTCCTTAGCAATGGACTGAATAGATCATGTTACTTGTATTTCTGTGTGTGTCAGGGTCCCAGTTCAGTTCAGTAATGAGTACCAGCTGAGGAGTTCTTGGAGTTGAAGTACACGAGTCTTAAAGAGACCAAGGTTGGCGACCTCTGCTGTACAGGATATAACATGCATGACTCTGATCCTGTAAGAAAAAAACGCTTGCAAATAGGAACAAAGCATGTTTGGAAACTCCATGGTTAATTGTAATCAAATCAGGATTTTAACAGCAAAGGAAAAACCATATAGCTGTAGCAGAGAAATAGAAGCAAAGTAAATATTCCTTCCCTCTCCCCATCCTTTAAGCAGCAAAATTATCTTTAATAATCTCATCTTGATCTTTGTCTTAGTTCTGCAATCTATTAATATAATGTAAACATTTTTTTACTTAAAGTGAGCCTATAGTTCTGTTCTGAACGTCCTAGTTGGATCTTCACTTCTAAAAGCAGGTTCTGTTGAATGAGTGATGTTTTATATCCTGCACTTGGGATAATCCCTAAATTTAAAACTCAGTACTGACAAGGGATGCCAGGAAATCCTCCAACATATATCGGTAAAGGGTGTACTATTTGCATCACAAGGCAAACTCCGGCCATTGTGAATGAATCTTGCTTTAATTCAGAAAGATCTATATTCACGATTTTAGCCCATTTCCAAGGAACATATAATTAATCATTTGTATCTTATTTTTCAATCCAATTCAGTGGTATATAGTAAATTACCTTTATTATAAAATAACAGCTTTTTTGCCATAGTGTTGCATTGCTGAAAGGGAGAGGGAAATTAAATTTGTTTATCTGCCTGCTCGAATCCTCAGGCTGAATTAAGGTTTTTAGATCCCTACATATAAGCAACATCAAAATCCATTTTTTCTTTTGTTGCTACACATAGTTATGGTTTTGCCTTTTTTCAATCTTTATATGAAGGGATATAGATGGCCCTGTAACCCTTGACACCTGACATTAAACCCTGAAATTAAAGAAAAAATCAATAGCTGGCACTGTGTATGGAAGAAAATAATTGTTTATGGCACACAGCTTAAGCTGTGCTGGTAATCACACTGAAAATACAATATTTATTCATTAGATCAAATTTAATGAAGCCTCCTGGCAGTAATTATAAAAATTACTGTAGCAGTAAATTACTAATGAGTTGTGATGTGCTTCCTACCTGTGAGGAAGGACTGGCTGTTGAAAAAGCCTGATATCCAAACAGCTCTCTGGAGAATTTGCTCTTGAGTGTAGGAATCAACTTCATGGCAGTCCTGGAGAGGATGCAGGAGCCTAAATGCAAAATGGGAATGTTGAAAGGGGGGTTGGAATGGTGGTTGAAATTGATAGAACTTCAGTGAGAATACGGGAGGTAAATACTGCTTATATCTGTTAACGGGGACAGTTAATGATTGGGATAGGTTTATTGGGAGAAAACCTCAACAAAGCAAAAAACAAACTGACCCTAAGATACTCCTTGTTGCTGAAGTCATATCTACGCACTACCCTTTTATGTTACCTATACAAATTGTAATTCTAAAATCATAACCATGAAGGAACATGCATGTCCACAGCGAGGAAAGGTAGGAAATGCATAAAATCAGGAGAGTTTGCTAGCATTCACTGTGTTCTTGTGCAGAATTCCATTTAGCACCCTCCAAGACAATTTTTCAATATTCAAAATGCAGCATCCCTTCGTTCTCGGGTAGTCTGTATAGCCACATTGCACAGCTTTTGAATTTGAAACTGTTGCCCCCTGTTGGTGCACTGGGTTGCGATGGTTCTCAATTGACCAGAGAAATAGGATTGTGCTAAAAATAACAACAGCACCTAGTGTTGTATACCACTTCACAGTGCTTTACAGCCCTCAGCGGTTTAGAGTCAGCCAATTGCACCCAGAGTCCTCATTTTACCAATCTCAGAAGGATGGGAGGCTGAGTTAACCTTGAGCCAGTCAGGATTGAACTGGCAGCGAGCAGATCTCGAGATGTGAGCCCTGCAGTGGAGAAGGTCCCTACATGCTTCATTACCACATTTTGAAGTCCTTGGATTAAAAAGCCTGCTAGTCAAATTTGTTTACAATGCTTTTCAACTTACTAATATGTGCTGTGGTTTGTAATTGCATTCTTTATTTTTCTGGTGGATGGGCATTGATGTGCTGAATGCAAGCAGTGTGACACTAGCTTAGGTTGTAGCCACCTCAGAACTTTCCTGGTCCACCCAGAAGACTCATCGGAAATGAACAAGCTAATACTGAGACAGAACTTTAAAACTTCTTTGCCAGGTTATTTTGCAGTCCTTCTGATTGAAGCACAGCCCATGGATGGTGTGAGGTCGGTGGCGGACTCCACTTGGGTGAAAATTCACTTGGGATTCTAGATTACAAAATTTTCTTCAAGTTTTTGAAAAGGGTACATAAAAGATGAGATGAGAAATAAAATAAAACACGTTTTCATTTGGGGCTGGTGAATGCATTGAAAAGCTCAATATGATTGGATTTCCTCATTACTGCAAGGTGATTACTGAAGGAAAGGGTTTGCGCAGCCATAAAAGGACTGCCATGGAAAAGTAACTGATGCCACAGCCTCAGTTTCTCAAAATGCAATCTTGCTGGATGCTTCCTCATACCTGTTGATCTTCCCTGAGCAAGTGGGCACAGTTGCAAGCAAAACACTTGGGCATGACTAATTGTGTTTAATTTTAAAGTAAGCTTCTAATGGGAGATGAGGGCATGTTGCTGGCTAGGCACTTGGGCGGAGGGTGCACCTACCGTGTTTCCCCGAAAATAAGACCTACTTACATTTTTGCCTCCCGCTGGAATATAAGGCATCCCCCGAAAATAAGCCCTCCCCGAAAATATTAGTAAGAGATGCCTTACTTTTGAGGAAACACGGTAGATCGCCCACCCCCGAATAACACCCGGCTCCACCCTCCCTGCTATCCCCGGGCGCTCCTTCATGCAGAATAATTTCATACAGGAGAGGCAGCAAGGCACACATGGCTGAGCTTCTTCCAGTG
>JANHFO010006935.1:314048-325419 GCA_032468095.1 Pareas carinatus
TATCAGAGTTTTGTTTTTATTTCTTTATTGAAGTGACATCTAAAGATGTCTAGACACCCCTGCAAGAACTGTGTGTCCAGACACACTCGGTGAATAAATTCTAATTCTAATTCTAAATCACCATCAGTCAATTGCAAAAGGCGGCTTTACTTTGAAAAGCTTAAATCTTGCAATGATACCTCTAACACTATCAAGCATTTGCCTATCCCAGGTCCTTGGGAAGGACACAATAAATGGATAAAAATGCCAAATTCAGTCTAAACATCTGGCTGACTTTGTGACCAACCATAATGGTAACTTATTAAATTGATATGCCACCCTATACAAACTGACTCTGGACAGTTTACAAATTTTTAACATTTTAACATTTAAAAATAAGCACAATGCACAGAAACAAGGGGAAAAAGCTACCCAGGTCTCTACTTCATTAAGACATGGAAAAGCCTTAAGAATTTGCTACAGCTCCAATCATAATGATGGCAAGCATTTATTCACATGCAGAATTGCAACCAAAGTATAATAAGTCTCAACTGGCGATGATATCCTATCCCCAAACATCACACACTCTCAAGAAAGCAAGGCATTAAAGATATATTTTTCATTCTAAGTCTGTGCTGAACAGCAGATCGATAACCAGAACACGAAGAGTTCAGCTGATAGGAAGATGTCATTGAGGCAAGATGGACCCAGCAGGCAGGCAAACTCACAAACAAGATTTGGACTTTGGGGAAAATTAAGGCCACACAGTGTGAAAACAACTTGAAAAGAGGATGATTGGAACTGTGGGCAACTCCATTTAAGTAAATAGTGTTTCTTGGTTCAAGCCTTCAAAGCCTTCAAAGTCACTTGCAGTAATTATAGATGGCATTTAAAGTTAAGAAAGCCAGCATTAGTATCATTTCCAATTTGATTCTCACAATCGATATTTATGAAAAGAAAAACTAATGTCCTCAAATATTTGATTTTAATGCTTTTTAGTCTCTGTGGTAAGGGTATCTAGCAATTCAAGAAACCTTTCAAAGCTCCTGTGATTTTTATATAAATATTAAGCCTATATTTAACTTTTTCCTAACCTGACTTAAATGTGCTAAAATTTAACATAAGAAACTTTGCACTATATGTAATGTATTCTGTCTCTGAAGGGTTAGGTTTTTTTTAATTAGGGTCAACTGCCTGTCAGAAGTTAGTCTTGTTCAAAAGGTCTTATTCTCATGATAACTGCTTATGCTTAACAAAGTTCCCTCTGATACTACACATTTAGCTTAGCCAGTCCCCTACTATAAGTTATATGTCCATTCTTTCTCAAATCAAAAAGCATCATCTCTCTCTTTTTTAACATTTAAATATTACACACAAAACTATTTTTTAATAAATAGCGAGCTCCTTAGATTCAGGAATAGGACCGCCAGTTCTGTCCAGATGAACAGTAGAAGGTAGTAAACATAATTTTCTGAATTTATTTGCTACCATCTATTAAGACCACCCAGTTTTTAAATCCTGTATTTGGCAACTTACTTTCAATTGTTTGATACATCTCAATCTGTCACATACTCTAGAATTTCAGGAAGCTTGCACAACCACCTTTAATATTGTCTGTGTCCAGTTCTGGATGCTTCTTTATAAAGAAGATTTAGGGTGCTGAATAACTAGCTTTAAAAAAGGGATTGAACAAATTCTTGGAAGCTAAAGTTAACAATAGCTATAACAAGGAACGCATAGGCTGGGACTGTATTTCCTTCAGAACACAAATATAAATATAATCATTAGAACTGCTAAGTTTATAGTCAGGGCTATTCAGCTCAGGGAAATTCCAGGGAAATTGAAGACACCTTCTCTGAAAACATAACTGTGGTGGAATGAAGAGCTGGTGAATAAACTGGCTCTCTGTAATTTCTCTCTGGACAAGGAGAGATTTGAGTACTCCAGGCCATTGTTCCTTGCAAGGAGACCATAAGACCACCGTAGACTCCAGTGGGATGAGAGCTCTGAGAGACAAAGGAATAACTGTCTTCTTGAAACCATGATCAGCAACTTCAAAAAGGACACATGGTTCATGTACTTCCTTTTCTAATCACTTTTGGATATTGCTTGTTAACTACTTTTCAGCTGTTAGAAGCCTTTGGATCAACAAGTTTACATTAGTGAAAGGAGTTTTGAAAACAAGGCTAAGGATTACTTGAAATAAACAGCAACAAGGGTGATTAAAACTTTGATTTTGAAAAGTTACAAACAGACTAAGGTTTCAGATCAGAATCACTCAGAATTTATTTTGCCAAGTATGTCAGGACACACAAGGAATTTGTCTCCGGTGTACATGCTCAATACCTACATACACGCAATAAATAAATTTATTACAATCCAAAATACATTCATAATCATTTGTATATATAAGCATAATCATTGTTTATATAGGCATCATCAATTGTGTATATAAGCATAAGGTATATTCATAGTCATAAAGTACGTTCATCTTGTCAAGGACGTTATCAAGATGGACATTTGTCAAGATGGATTTGAAATAAGATTTTGAAATTCATTATAAGAATCCTTCCCATGAGAAAATGCTTTTGTTTAGAATTTTCATTAAAAAAATATAACTGATAGGATGAGACATTGAAAGTTGGACAATAGAGGGAACAAGAAGGAATTAAGACTTACAATTAAAAGAGAAGGACACTTAAGTTTGACTTGAAGCAAGATATTTTAACACTGGACATATTGAAGGATATATTTGAACAACCAATACAGAAGTTAATTTTAAGAGTGTCTGCTCTAGATAGACCTGAAGAAGTTATATCTGACAAGATTGAGACTGATCTGGAAGTGGATTTAAAAACAACAGGCTACAAGAATGATATGAAAAAGTTGCTGCACTGGGTATTCAAAAGAAGTCAACTGAGATCTTAATAATGAAAAAAAACATACAAATAACAAACCAAGAAAGTAACTTGGGTAATTTTCTATAGTGGATTTACAAAAAAAACTCATTAAAGTTTAAAGAATTTTGTCAGAAGGGACAAAAAATGAGAAGAAATAAAGTTCTAGAAGATTATTTGCATTGATTTATTTGATTAAGATTAAAAGAGATATTTTGTTATCTTTGGTAACCCTTAACAGACTGTTCTCTGTTTTTCCTCTTTTTTCTTTTCTGCACTTTCAATTTTTTTATATTTTAATTTGTGTTAGTTTTTATCCTTAATTGTAATTTTAATAAAATTTCTCTTTAAAAAACTGTTCAGGTGAGAATATATTTTGTAGAACATATTGGGCTAACATGTGAAGGGAATTCATTAATTCGAACAAATGCTGGTTTATTTGTTTTTACTCATCTTATGCTTTTCCATTCCGTTCCATTCTATAGCTTTATCTCATTCTTATCTTTTGTTGCTCTATTTTAATCTCATCTTGCTTCATTTTACCTTATTTAATCCTGTTTTATTATGGCTGATGCCCATTGTTTCTTGATATGGTCATCTGACTAATCAATAAAGTTATATTTGCCTATAAGATCACATATTGGCAAATCAGGGCTTTCAAACATCCATGTGAAATCAGCTGCAGAAGCTCATTCTGACCCCCACCCTACCAAATCCCTTGTTATGATGCAGAAGAAAGAATAGAAAGACAATCCTGCCCCCCATACTGTTATCATCCTAGCAAATACAGGGATTTTTTAATGAAGGAACTCAATGAAGTAGATGTAGAACTCACTCAGTTGAGAATGAAGACTCCACTGTTGGCTAGAAAAACTTTAGTTACATCGTGGAAACATACTTCTTTTTACAGAGAAATGGAAACCTTTTTATTACCTTTCCATTTGTTCTCAGCTGGATCAAAAAAAACCAAATCACTAATTTGCTTCTCTGCTAATGGAACACAGTAGGCTCGATCTAAGAGGTGTTGGTCATTAGTGAATCCATTCAAGAAAAGTCTCTCTTTACTCACTCTGTGTTTTCCCTAATCGATTTCCTGAGATTCTGAATAGTGCTTTTCTTTCAAACATTAATCTTGGGTTAATATCATACATTTGGGCAAATGTAAACATACTTGTCAATTTAGGAGAAATGAGAGAGCTATCTCAAAACAGAATTAATGTTGAGATTAAGTTACTTACAGTTAAAAATACATTATTTTCCTTTTTTTCCCAACTGGTGTAGACTGAAGAAAGGGCCAAGAGCAAGACTGACCTTTGCAAAACTGCGACTTAAGTCATTTCACGGATAAAACCAGGAGGTGACCTTGCTTGGTCTTCTCTGCATTCATTAGCTATGCTAACCTTGAGGAGCTTATCTCAAGTAAGCATTTTCAGGATTAAGAAGGGCAGATGTAGTAGGAAAATGATAAAGGATGGACAGGAAATCCCCAACACGTATCTATTTTGATCAGATTGGCTTTCTAGAATAGAAAGAAACCAATCTATCACAGGGAGTAAAACTAGAGTGTGTGACTTCATTAACTTCAAAGCCCTCAAGGCAGGACAAGCCATAATGGATGGAAGTTTTATCAAAGGGAGATGCAATCTAGAACTAAGGAGAAATTTCCTGACTGTGAGAACAATTAGTCAGTGGAATGGCTTTCTTCCAGAAGTTGTGGTGCTCCAACATTGGAGGTTTCTAAGAAGAGATTGGATAGTCATTTGTCTATCCAATGGTATAGGATCTTCTGCTTAAGCAGGGGGTTGGATTAGAAGTCCTTCAAGGTCATCTCCATCTCTATTATTCTGTTAACTCTAGGGAAATATGATTTTAGACCTCTTCCATAGCTATAGCTGCTGATGAATGCTTATTTCTTCTGACTCAAATGTATGATTTTTTTCAAATTTGAGCTAGCCTTTTATCCATTTGACCCCAAACCGCAGGGATCAATCAATAGAAGCCAGTATTCACAGTTTGCAAGAAGAGTGGTCTTTTGTGTAGGCGTGATTATTACTAGGCGATCCTTCATTGTCCCTTCATTTAGCAATTGTTGCATCATCCGTCAACAAAGTGATTGGATCAAGACCCTTGATTACTGGAACAGGAGTCATAAAATAACACAGGTTAACTTAGAAATGACTGGTTTCTGCGATTCATCCCTGTGACAAGATATCACCACTCATAGCTGTAACATGGGAAGCAGGAATGTAGTGACAATTTGTACAATGATTGCACTGATTTTTCAAGGGTAAGACAGCATAACCGTTTACAGAAATTGTTTACAGACAGAACCTTAAGGGCTTGATTACGCTGATGCTTCCATGACACCATTTAGTGCAAATGAAAACAGAGGCTGCTCTTATCCCTGAAATTCATATAACCCTGTTTTTTAAAGTTATAAGCCCTTAGATGTGAAGATCTCATTTTCAATCCTGTCAACCTACATGCTAGGGTATCCTTGCTATGTCCAGATTGCATTATGTAATATAAGTTATTCACAAACAGCATATCTTTAGATGTCTTATTTCCCTGTCATTATTACATTGGATGATTTCCCTGCCCTTTAAGATCACAATTTCCCATTTCATCACATCCCTAAATTCTTCTTAATGCCAACCCTGCTTTATTAAAATAAGCCAGTAACTTAGGTCATGGCTAAGGTAAACCACAGTTTTGTGTTTCAATGACCCAAACTCTTTCAACTTCATAGAGCCAGGATGGTGCAGTGATTAAAAGCAGCACTGCAGGCTATTCCTGCTGACTGCCATCTGCCATTAGCCATCAAGTTCAGCAGTTCGATTCTCACTGCCTCAAGGTTGATTCAGCCTTCCGAGGTCGGTAAAATGAGGACCAGATTGTTGGGGGCAATAGGCTGACTGTGTAAACTGCTTAGAGAGTACTGTAAAGCACTGTTAAGCAGTATATAAGTCTAAACAACAACAACAACAACAACAACAACCTTATTGGAATTGCTGAAAGGACTGAAGAAGCTTCTTGAATGAGAAGTAAAACATCTTCAAAGAAAAGCAAAGTTCAGTTGCCTTTTGAAAAAATACCCTTGGGACAGCCATGACTGCATGACTGAGACTCTCCATAGACGTTTTACCTACTTAAGGGTTCAAGAAATATATAAGTCCTACCCAATTTTGCTTGTTCCTCTTCATTCGTGTTCTTTGGATGTTGCACAGTTTGCATGTATCTAGCAATATCTCTGTTTCTTATCTTCCCAGGCCTTGCGTAGCTGTGTCAAGAGTACCAAACCTGTGTACATCTCAGTAGGCCATAAGATAAGTCTACTGTCAGCAATGCGCCTGGTCCATTCTTGTTGCAAATATAGGATTCCTGAGCCCATCCGGCAGGTATGAACAGAACGTGCATTTAGAATGGTGATATCAGCAACCTGAAGCTAAGCAACTTGGTCAATATTCTAAATGTTTGGACTTCAATTCCCAGAGTTCCTAACTAACAGTCACCATTGCTAGAAATTCTGGAAGCATCTAGATTTTAAAGGACACTCTGGTTAGGAGAGGCTAGGGATCTTGGTGGGGGCTAGGTGATCTGAGCTCTGCTCTATCAGATCATTTTGAACTTCATTTCACTCTAATACTTCACCAGATACTTATGGAAAGTCGTAAATAGGATACAAAGTTGATAACAATCCCATTGTTGCTTATTTTCAATATTCTGTCTCCTGAAAATGTGCAAATGAATTATTTTAGGAATTGATTTAAATTTTTTGAAAATGACAGTTTGACTGGGATTACATAAACAATTACGCCTTTCAACTAAGGCCCTGAATCAGAGGCAAGATAGAGTTATTTCAACCCTTAGGTTTCCTATTGACTGAAAACCAAAAATAGATTGAACATTTTAAATTTTGAAAACATTTATATGAAATTTACATTTATATTAGACTCTTCCAGAGAGTTGATCTTGCACAGTTTCAGAGAAATTGAAACAGGAATTTTAAATTTTAGGTTTCAAAAAGGAACATTTCCTTTTTAAAATCTAAAATTTACCCCGGATCTGCAGAAATAGTATCTGCTACGTTTTTTGTTTTTTGTTTTAATCCATGTAATCCGTTTTTTTAAAAAAATCCCTTTTTTTAAAACAGTAATGTTTGGGTTAAGAAGCCAAGATGTATTCTCTGTGAATAAGCACCCTGCATTTAAACAAAAAGCTCTTTACAACTAATTCTTGGATCACATCACTTGCACAGTGAATAGGATCTGCTGGGCCAACTATACTGCTGATCCGCACAGCAGTCTGCAGGTTACAGAGACTGCTGAGTCAGAATGCAGCCGGTGGATGGCAGTGCTAGATCACCATTTATGTACCTTGAGGCAGAGTTTGAGCAGGGAGAGATTCTAGCACAAAATGCGTCGGCCACAGTCTTGCCAAGAGCGAGCTAGCCTTGAAAGATGCAACCGTTCCTTCAATATATGCATTCTTTGCATTCTTGAGCAAAGAAAAGCTCAAGCAGAGCAGTTTCTCGCCTCCTGACAGTGATATTGTAATAGAAGGTACCATTCCTAATGTCAAAGTCCTCAGATTTATGAGTCAATAATGGATCACTGCACCCTTGTCAGCATCTTTCTAAAGCTTCTGAGGGAAAATCCATTTGAACGCCTTGTAGGTTCCAGCACCAAAAGATTTTAGGGAAACCAAAGTCAGCATGTTGAGATGCTCTCCTCTTGAGCTGAAGCTTACTTTAGATGTGAAAACTTTGAGTAATCAAATTGTAGAAGAAAGGCAGAATAGAATGCACCACAAGATGACAGCAAAAATGTTAAGATTTTCTGCATCTCTTAGCTTCCATTATTGGTTACAACTCAGATCTGGCAGCCTTGTGTTTGATCAGCCCTTTACCATTGCTTGCCTTTTTGTTCCTGATGTCATGGCTGGATGGTAGGTGACTCAGTGATTTATGCTTAGCATGCAGAAGTCTCAGCTTCATTCTCTACCATCTTCAGAAAAAAGCCAGTAAAATATGCATGAAACCCTTGAGAGCCACTGTCTCGGAGTGTTGATAGTATCAAGCTGGAAAAACCAGCAGGTTGATTCAGTATTGGACAACTTCCCATGTTCCTTGCCTGCACATTTTCATAAAAATTACTAAACAAATAATTCAATAGCTCAATGCTGAAATTAGGATCCAAGGTGTGTGCGTGTGATGGTGATTTGAAGCAATTGGTATTCCTTCTTCTAGTGTGTAGGAAGGATATGCATAATTCTTCATTGTCAATGCCTCCAGTACGAGCACAGAAGCCATACGTATTCAAGAGAGGTAGTGTTTGCATCAGACTCTGATGCCTTTTTATAGAAGAAACATTTCAAGTGCTAAAATTGACCACCTTCAAACTTTTAGTTGTACAGTAATATTTGTCTCAATGTGAATATCTCCATTGTAACACAAACACAACCCTGCGCCTCGCACTCTCTCATCGCCTCTTCCTTTGCTGCAGCGTGTCTTGCATTTCCACAGCCCATTAGCCTCTTTATGCTTCCACTTCCACTTTTCTCTCTGGGGAAAGTCAAGCTGCAACCCAAATGTGGAAACTAGCTTAAAGTGAGAAAAACTGCCTCCCAGCACTGGGATAATAACAAGAATAAACGATAGAAGCAGTAAAGCTTCCATCTTTTTTTGTAGGTTGCAACAAAAGCACTTGCATGGTCTTGGGCTTTTGGTCTAGTGTGACCAGTCTGAGGTTTTCTAGTTTTTGATACTCCTGCCATAATCCCCAGTCTCTAATGCCACTGCTAGTCTACTCCAAAAATAGACGTGATCTTGAGGGATTATTAAGGCAACATGACCCACCTTATTGATTAGCCTCTTGGGTTAATAAGCTAGATTAAGCCGTCTTAGCGCAATGTTAAGAGTGAAATGATGCTACATTCTAAGAGAACACTTTGCTCTTTCCGTTCTCTGCCTTGGAAGCAAAATGAGGGTAGCTCTTGATCCTGAAGGTAATAATGCCTCTTTTGGTTAAAGAGCAGGAGAATGAAACAGAAGGCATTTTATTGAAAAGGTACTGGAATGTGATTCCATGGATATTGAACCAATTGAATACCTAGCCACTGCAATCCCTGGGCCACAGTATTCCTCACTGAGAGCCCAGGCTTTGGTCAGGAATGGTTATTTGCTAACTAGTTTTGGCTTATGGGAGAGAGCATTTTTTCTAGTTTAAGGGTTCCAGCTTAAGCCATATTAATTTTCATCCAGAGCTGATTATCTTTTCTTTTTAATTATCTCAAATATAATTTTATTAAGAATTTTAATTGCAATAGTAAAACCTAATGCAAACTAAACTTAGAAAAAGAGAAGAGAATGGAAAGAAAGAATAAAATGGACAAGAAAAGAGAAAAAGAATATATATATATATACATGTATGAGTGTGTGTGTGTGTATGTATGTAAGTATATATATATGAGAGAGAGAGAGAGAAGACTTCCAGCCTTCATCATCACAAAGTATAACAACTCTTCAAAGGTTACATGGACATCTCTTCATTCCATATTCCAACCCTTAACTATAAACAAATCCGTAAATCATCAACATGTCAATCTTTGTGTCAACAAGAGGCCCATAAAGGGTTGTCGGAACATCACAGCAAAATATTTTAACCTTGACCAAATAAAGCAACAATATATTTCTTCACTTTACTTCTAATAATCTTAATCTTTAATTCAATCAAATGTTGTCATAAGATTCTTTTTCCAGTTCTTCTTTATCCTACCACACAGATTTCTTCAAGGTTATAGCAAGTCTCTTTTCTAAATCCAATAAGAAAATATTTTCCATTCTCTTGGTGTATCATTTGTATTTCCCTGTTGATTTTTAAAACTTTAGCCAGTTTCTATTGTATATCCAGTAACAGCACATCATTTTCCAAATCATTATCTTGACCTGTCATATGTAGTTCCATATTCTCTTCTTCGTTTTATTACATCTTTCATCCATCCTTTAATATGTTTTAGGTTGTACATAGAAGCACATCATTACTGACTATTGATATTGTAAAGTATTAACTTCTGACTCCATTCTTTAAAGATTTCCTTTAATATTAAACATTTGCTATAATGTTTTGTATCATTATGTAAGTCCCAGGATTAAGTGACATCAAGCTTTGAAAAAAAATTCTGCTAAAATCTTTATTCCCATTGCCAAGATAACCAAAATATAGCTGTTTCTCACAATAAGCTTATTTTTTATAAATAATTCAGAAATATTGTTTTCCATCATTGTACTGTTTAATCCATTTATAATTTTCTTAGATCAAATTTTTATTTAACTTTTTGCTGTTTATTTCAAATTCTTTCTTAAGCTTGTAAATATTTTTTTTATTTTGTTCCGAGTTGAAAATAAACTCACCCAATGAAGATTTTTCAAACCTGTCTCTAGATCTGTAATAGTTCTAGAGTAGTTGATAAGTAATTTCTGAAAGTGATTAGCAAGTGAGGTTTGCAAACATAGTGTCCTTTAAAAGTCTCCACCATGGTTGGAAACAAGAGGGCTAATCCCATTGTTTTCTGCTGCTCAAACCCACGGAAAACATTCGTTCTGTGGTCTCCTTGCAGCAGCAGTCGTGCAGAGCCAATGTGGGCGATATTCTTTTTATCATGAGAGGTTACAAGGAATTGATATGCTCACCAGTTCCTTGGTCTTTGCTACAGATATCTTCTCTGCTTTTGCATACCCATCCAGTTTTTTTAATTATATAAAATTCTATTTTCTGATTATTAAAATGTTTTGCAGGTGTTTTTAAAGTTGAAAGGTAGGCTAAAATATGTGCTAAACAAATAAAACAGCTAAATGGCATTTAATTATGTTGGAGAATACTGGCTTTTAGCTTCTATTATTGCCGGTCATTATTGGCTTGAGTCATTTGTATTCAACAGTTTTTGCCTTGTAAAATGTATTGGTATAGAGTCAAATGATGAAAATTAATTTTGTTAGGCAGATCTAAAACAAATAAATTTGTCGTAGCAAATGTACCTAAATGTTCAAACCCCTATTCCTTTCACAAAAGGTGGACATGCAAAATAGCCAAGGTGATCTTTTTCATACTTCATGAATGAAGCCACCCTGAAACAGCATCGCGAAGCGCGTTGTCATCGTCGAAGTGGTGCGATGCAAGCGTCGGGTCATGCTGACTTCTGGTGTGGTGTTGGTTCACGATTTTGCTCGCCTGCACACTGCAAGACACACCCAAGAACTTTTGGAGGAGTTCCATTGGAATATTTTTGATCATCCCCACTATAGCCCAGATTTGGTGCCAAGCGACTCTCACCTCTTCTAGTTTCATTCCCAGGAGGGAAATTTCTTTGCAGAAGGCGTTTCAAACCTTGTAAGACGTTATGAAAATGGGGAAAATGGCTGCCGGGAAGCAGCCTCCATAACGTCGGGGCCAGGAGAGAGGAGGCTCCAACGGTCTGGTATGTGGGGACGGGCCCAC
>JANHFO010006937.1:29406-40330 GCA_032468095.1 Pareas carinatus
CTCTCTCTCTCTCTCTCTCTCTCTCTCTCTCTCTCTCTCTCTCTCTCTCTCTCTCTCTCTCCCTCTCTCCCTCTCTCTCTCTCTCTCTCTCTCTCTCTCTCTCCTTTAAATAGCACAATGTAAGCAGTCAGAATTCAACTCTATGAAAAAGAGCTGAAAGACATTGGCCTATGACTCCAAAAGGCAGGACAATACCAAAAGACAGGGGAAAAGTCTCCAACAAAAATGATAAAGACTCATTCAATTGAGGCTCATTTCTGTGTGACCAAAAGCATTCTTGACATCAATATGTAGCAGCTTGCCAGTATTTTCTTCCAGAATGTTTCTTTCAATTTCTCAGTCCATCTTATAGTTCTGGGATGATCAGGAAGTTGATCCAACTTTGCTTATCTCAGCTAAGTGTTGATCTCTGCTAGGAAAGGTTTTTTGTAACATGCTTGTAAAGTTAGTGATTCCTTTACGTTGTCAATTAGTCACCTGAGTTTCCACAGAGAAACTTGAAAAGGGGATATGGAAGCTGGGATATATGATCAAAGACTCTAATTTACATGTGTCACATGGTCATGATTTGCCATTGCTGGCTTCTGGAATACTTTTAATTTTCTAGTCTACCTACAGCTCCAACATTATCTGAAAGCATTGCCCATTCACATACAATCCGGATCTGACCCTGCTTAGCTGTTTACTTCAACTAGTAAGATAATTTTTAAATAAGATAACTTACAGAATAAGAAAATTCATTATAAAATTGACAACTGTTGAATCAAAAACTGAAATTTAGCATCTATGATGCTCGTTTTTGTAGCATACGCAGACATGGGTAAATCTACAATACAAAGTCCAATGAAAAACAGAAATCAGACATGGAGTAGACAACATGTGATAGAATCCCAGAAGCATTGTGTAGCATACATAGGGAAAAGAAGCATCTTAATCTAGAGGACTCAGTTGAGAAACCGCTTTGCCTGAGAATAAATATCTAGCACATTTTAATTTCCTGATTGTATAACATCTGGGTTGCAATATTTATATGGCCACTAAGTGGCAGTAAAGAGATACAGAAAACTACATGAATGGGATAAATGATTTAAAAATAGTCAAGAAAATACAGTTTGAGATTACGATCTGAAGTTGTTGCCCTCATCATAGTCTTAAAATATTTCACTTTCATTGAAGTCAATACGCAAACATAGTCACAAATATCTGAAGTGTAGTTCCAAGGGAACCTCAGTTTGATTTTTTAAACCAGATTAGTATTTTTTTCTTTTAAGGCCCAGGTGTATATTTCAATAGATTTCTCAGCTATAATTTCTCAGGACAGGGCATAGGTTATCCCACTCCAAGTTATCAACCTACCAACCTGTTCAGTGCGAGTTGCTTGTACACAGAATGGGAAAGAAATATCATTTTGTACTTTTGTTTCATGCACCAAATCATCTCATTTCCTCTCCTGAAACAATTCTCCTGTTAAATGATTCTAGCTACGTAGGCACCACATAAAAACTTTAAACTCAATGTCACCCATCACGCTTTGTCACTGTGCATTTAGATTTTGGAGTCCATAGTTCAGCCTCTTTCATACTGCAGTACATTTCAGAATTTAAGATAGTTTCATGTTTCTCAGTCTTCAGCACCAGTTTTAATTGAGATCCATAAACAATTCCTTTGGACAAATTAACAAGGAGAAAATGCTGGCAGTGTTGGCAGTTCAATTCAATCTGCACAATTTCTGCTGAGGATCAGTAGATCTGGAAAAGTAGCTGCAAGGAGTTCACAGAAACTTTAATTTTCTTTCAATTCCCTTTAGGATATTAAATCTAAAGAGTCTCTAGAACCTTAGCGCTTTTTATTATTTTCTTTCCCCCCCTTTTGTGTCCCTTTATAAACTCAAAATGGAATAAATCCCGTGTTGCACTTCTGTGGACTATTAGGAATATGTTCCATTGAAGCTTTATTAGTTCTTATAACGCCTTCAATGTTACATTTTTTTTCTTGGAGGTTAAAAAACTGCAATCGGCTTATTTCTTGTAATATGCAATGTGAGTTCCATTAACACAGTCTATATAGGCTTGGTGGTGCAGGGGGGACAGAAATCATAGTCTCATTGTGTTGCTACAGGAAAATATAATAAGAAAAAAGATGAACCTAAGATAACAGAAGATTTTGTAAATATTTCTTATATAAGGGATCGAGGAACTAGAAATAAAATTCTCTATATGTTTCTTCAGTAGTGAGTTATATTCATATCAATGGAGTATATACCTAAGAATTATAATATAGTCTAAGATTAGAATTCTGAACATACATAGTCTGAAGAAATATCACCTCCATAAACACAGTGAAATTTATTTCTCAATAGACATACATAGGACTACAACATTAAAACATTAAATGCGGAACTTTATTTCTTAGCATTTTTCTCTAAATTTAGAAGTGATTTTCATCCAAATCTATAGATCCTGATAAAATTAGAAATTCTATTTATTCCTTTGAAATGACTTTACAAAATACATCAAAGTTGCAATTGTATCAATCCATATATCACAAATCCCATATCACAGAATGGAATCTGGAATTCTTAAGAATATATTATTCTTAAATCTATGCTATTAAAAACAAAATGTCACTTCATGTGTTTTGAGCAACATTAAATAAGATGACTTGAAATCTAATTGATCTAGAAAACCCTAACAATACAATGGATTCAGATAATTCAAAGGCTGTTACTGTTGTCTTTAAAATAATACAACCATATCAGTTGTACCATTACCATGACATAATGTTTGTTTCAGAAGTTTTTTTATGGATATGCTCAAGGAATTTTCTAAAAACAGCCTTAATTGAGTCGTATTATTGGACTAATAGTTGGACTAGTTAGAAAGGCAACAGCATTATGAAAATACAAAGTATATTGGCCCTTAGGGACTGGTTGATTTACTATGATTGGAAGTTTAAAAAATAACAGAAAGCCTCCTTATAAGCAGCACAGCCACTGTTGATGAAAACTCATGTCACAATTGATTTTAAATGCTACAATTCTATATTTGCAATTTATCTGAGAAAATCTGTATTGAGTTCTCCAGGCCTTTAAAGTAAACACTTCAGTTTGCACGATAGTTTCTGAAGACGTTTTCCCTTCTTTTCAGATATTCTGAAGATTATATATCTTTGCAATATAATGCTAGTTGCTTATTTACTTCAAGGAAATTTTGATATAAAAAAGAAAACACTTTTTAAATGTGATGCTTATTCTATTTATTCCATAAGCAATCATTTTTAACAGAACTATAAATATGTAGATTTCCATATATTTCACAATTCATGTCATTATTTGCCAACTGTAATGAAAGTAAAGTACAAACAGCCCAAAACTATTTATCAGCTGAAGTAAGGAATATGATTTTTTGTGGAATGTCCACTAAATTGTTCAGTTATTCTGGCAAAGGAAGCATCAGGAATTGAACTGAGCACTGGGCCCCGGGGCCACTGTGGGGTGACTTTCAGTTGGGAACAGTTGTCGGCGCCAGCTAGCGCAGCTCCAAGAGATGCAGGCAGCGAGGCGGCAGCTACATCGATAAGTGGCTCTCTGCTATTTAGGGAGACGCCTGCCTGGGCAGCTCAGCCACAGCAGGCTGTTCTCAACTGAAAGTCACCCCACAGCAGCCCCAGGGCCCAGCGCTCGGCTCGATTCCTGCCGCTTCCTTCGCCAGAATAACTGAAACCATTTGCATATATGGACCTAAAGTCAGCTTCCTGCCCCTTAACCTCATGGCATCGTGTGGTCTGCAGGGGAGTTGTGAAGCTGAGCTGACAGCAGCTAAATTGCTGCTCTAGAGGAAACAAAGCTCTTCCATCCTCCTGTTTCCTCATCCATCCAAGCGTGGGAACCGCAGCAAAGGCACTAACATGTTATGAAATAGCAGCACAAGATAATTGAGATAAAAGGCAACTCTGATCACACTTTGCTCACACTGGCAAGAAGCCAAAAGCACCAGCCTGAAGATGGCAAGTGAGACCTTGCCAAAATGTCACCATAATATCCTCTATCTTATACGGGAAAAGACCCAAACACACACACCGAGAGAGAGAGAGAATGATTCAGTTGCTTTATTTGCATTGGACTTATTATTTGGCTTTTGGAAATCAGTGGAATTCTCACTAGTTCCATTTCTAATATACTGAGATAATAGTAAAGAATGAAAATCAACTTATTCCACAGTATAGATGTAATGAGAATCACTCATAAAGTTCATTGAATTGAGTCACTTATAACATAATTTCCAACAATGTAAAATTAATTATGTTGAGATGATGCAGTATGGCAATATACAGTACTTTTCACTTTACAATTGATTATTTTACCCTTTGATGAAAAAGGGGCACTGACTTATTTCAAAATCTTTTGAAAAAATTTGATCTTTGTCTCCATAAATTGCTGTTGTTGTTTATGTTGGATACGTGGCTATCAGAGCATTTAATTAATATTGCTTTGTCTTTATTTATATGAAACACTGCATAATATTGGCATGTCTGCAGCAGCTATCAACCTTAGCCAATGGCCAAGAAAAAATCCAATAGCAACTATGCTGTCAGAGACATGATGGATTTCTGCTGCTGTGGAAAGTTGCCCTCTCGTTGCTTCATTTGTCTTCGTTCTGCCCTTTTGCTTCATCATTTTGATTGCCTTTGTCCCTCTTGCCTCTATCAGCCATCACTTGCCTTTGTCATCTTCTTTCCTGTTACTTTTCCCCACTCGTATTACTTTCAACTGTATTCTCTGCCAATCTTTTCATTCCCTTTGGGTGCTTGTGCTCATAATCCATAAAATTCCACTCTTTCTTCACTGATGCTAAGATTAATATGCATTGGCATGGCATTAATGTATATTCCTAAACTACATGGTAGGATAGAAGTTTTTTCAGATTTGCACAGATGATGTCTATTTACATCTTATTCCATCACATTTCTAGTTCAATCAATTGACCATGGGAATAAAGTAATTGACCATATATCCTCATTCACTCACCCTCCTGAAAAAAATCTAAATTTACCAATGACCCAAAAAAGCATCCTAGCATTTATTCATGGTTGAGTAGTGACTGCAAATTTGGAATCATGTAACATCCTTAAACCTCATTAACATGATTAACATTGGTTAGGAAAACATGCACATTTCTCAAATACTTGTAGATCCACTATATTATATTATATTTGTACCTCATAGTAATTTCCCATTCCTAGCTTTTCTAAAACTCTGGAGACTTCAATAAAGATTCAAAATGATAACTCAGTTTATTTTTGCTGTATTAAGCTTTAAAGGATTGATAGGAAATCTGTTATCCTCAGATGTTGTTGGATTCCAGCTCTCATTGCAGCTGTCACTACTGTCAATGGTCAGGAATTGAAGTCTAAAAATATGCAGAGGTTAAAGGATCTTCAGCCTGAATTAAACCTTACCTATGAGGCTTAGAAAAAGAAAAGTACCTGTTCTGAATTAAACTTGATAGAATCAGTGGAAGGGAAGTTTAAAGCAATAATTAACTACAACACACTTCAAAACATAGTGCTGATCTCACGCTCAGCATGGCAGTTCTGGTAATTGACTGGCCAGTTGTGATTTTTCTGACCAATCATTCTGTGAAAAAATGGGGAAATAACCATGAAGACATGCAGAAGACATCGAGAGTGACATAATGTAGTATTAGAAAACAGAAGCTACCCTATCTTGGAGTTTGTTTGGTATAAAGGGGAGCAGTGGGATACTCTAGCAGACTTTCAAGATTCTGTTCTTTTACTATACAACCATAAAATAACATTCCTGCATTCTTTATGCAGTTTGTTACCAGGCTTGATCTACCCTCAAACTGCTGACATCGGTCTCATTCTTCTCTCATTAGAGATGCAGTGAATCTTGATTTTGATCTTGGTTTGGATATTTGAGGGACCCCATTGTCCACAGAACAATTTACTAAGGCACTGCCATGACATCAACAGCAGGGGGATATCCAAATAACCTGCACAATGCCAAAGCACAACAAACATAGCAATTGTAACAAAGCTCACTTACAAAGTTTGCCTCAGTAATAGAACTACAATAACACTTAGACTTAAACTTTACAATCCTCTCTAAGCAGTTTACACAGTCAGCATATTGCCCCCAACAACCTGGGTCCTCATTTTACTGATCTCGGAAGAATGGAAGACTGAGTCAACCTTGAGCCAGTAAGAATCGAACTGCTGAACTTCTGACAGCCAGCTGTCAGCAGAATTAGCCTGCAATACTATATTCTAACCACTGTGCCACCATGGTGCAGAACAATTAGCATTACTTTATTTCGTATCAGAAAAATTTGGTGGAACATAACTTCAATTTCTAGCTTTCATGAGTCAATGTTAATTATTTATGGTTAACTGACTGGTTAAATTTCCCACAGATCCTTCCAGAATTGTCTTTGTCTTTAGTCTGCTGAAAGAACTAGATGCCAAATGGGCTGTGCCTCTCATTAAAGGCAATGTTCCATTATTGAATAATTACCAGATCTTCATTCAAAGATTTAGAGCTGCTTTGATTACAAACACTAGACTAAGAGCAAATTAGGAGATTCACAAACTGGAGCAAGAAAATGGCAGAGGCAAGGAGTTTATATCAGAGTTCCAATTATATGCCAGAAATATGGAGTAGAATGATCTTGTTCAGACTGACCAATTGAGAGATGTGTTAATTAAGAGAAGTTGAGGCATAGAGGAAATTATAAGGAAGAAAGATTTTATAGCCTTTCTTCATTCCCACCCACTTTCTCAGTGTCCACTTTGGATTCCAGCTCCAGACAATCTGTGCAAACAGGAGCAATGACCTCAACAGAGAAACGAAAAAGGAAGGACTTTAGTTTATGTTTCTATTGTGGAGTCCAGGGCACTTTGCCCCAACTTGCACTGCTAAAGTATATATTTCTGAGGCAGTTGCAAAGTGCTGTGCTCAGTCAGACAGCATCGAGTGTTTCAATAAGCTACAAAGCTATTCTTCAAAAAGCTTCTCAAGGCTTTCCTGCCAAGAGTTTGGCTGGAAAGATCTCAGACAAAGAAGACAAGTTTAGACAGATGATGATATGAAAGCATTTTTTATTATATCTATTGAATATCCTGAAGCTTATATATAGACCTTTTTGCTTTGGCAGACTCAGGTACAACAGCTAATTCCATAAAATGAGATCCCAATGCATTTTAAACTATCCACACAGTTATTAGAGAAATCTATGCTTGTGGAAATAATGTATGGGTAAGCACTTTGAGCTGATTCTATTTTGCAATGTACAATACCTTTGAAACTGAAAATAAATGATCATATAGAATTATTGTCACTCTGTGTCACAGTTTCCTTACACATGGACACGGAATGGGCGCAAATCCATAATCCAGACATCCAGTGGAAGCAAGGGGTGACTTTCAACTCAGATGTGTCCGCCGTACATTTTGCAGGCTCTCTACTCTTATCCTCCTCCTTCTCTGAATCCCCTTCCTTGCCAGAGCAATGTGCAGATTTTGATGATGCTTTGGAGAAAAGCAGAACTAATTGTCTTGCTTCTCATCAGGTGTGAAACTATACTATCAACTTGTGAAGTCAGGAGACCAGATCCTAGCTAAAACACAATACCCATGTCTTTACAACAGATAGCCATGTTAAAACAGTTTCTGGACAGGAATCTGAAAAAAGGATTTATTTGTCCTTTGAAATCCACACCATCTTCATAAAAGAATTGAAATGGAAATTGGCTGGTCTGATGGAGTGGACCCCACTTGCTAAAAAGCATTCATGAAAGACACCTAAAACAAGATGGATCAACAACATGAGCAAGTATTGTGAACCCAATTGACAAAAAAAAAGCTCAGCACCATATTGGTTGTAAACATGTGGATAAGAGATATTATTATTTCAGGATTGTGTCTGTGAATTTAGACTCCTGAATAGGCACAACTGGTCACTGCCCTTTGCTTTAGACCTCTTGGACTGCCTTCTAAAGGCACATATCCTTACTAAACTGGATTTGAAATGCATGCGCAATTTGATCAGAATGAAAAAGACCCATGATCTCTCATGCCATGTCAGATCAGACGGGTCCATTTTTTCTCCTATTACATTTTTTAAAATATCCCTAGATTATAGGGCAAGCAACAAGGCAGTTTTAGTCTTATAGTCATGAAAAAAATGTACATTCTTTGAGTTCTATGGTTTTTACATATCAAGCCATAGTAAAGATCATCTGATCTTAAAAGTAGGTAAATATAGTCTCAGATAAACAGCAACACCTGACATATTACACCATGTCATTATTTATTTTACAAAAAACAAGCCAAAATGGAGAAGCCATGGGTAAAAAACTAAGTCCACCTTATGGTTCAATAGCTTGTAGAACCACCTTTAGCAGCAAATAACTGGAAGTAATCATTTTCTGTATGACTGTTAGTCTCGCACATCATTGTGGATGAATTTTGGCCCGTTCTTCTTTATAACACTGCTTCAGTTCATTGGGGTTTGTGGGCATTTGTTTATGTACAGCTTTCTTTAAGTCACACCACAGTATTTCAATCTGGTGGAAGAGTGGACTTTGACTGGGCCATTGCAACGCCGTGCTCCTTTTCTTTTTCAGCCATTCTACTGTAAATTCACTGATGTGCTGGAATTCACTGTCCTGTTGCATAACCAATGTAGGCCAAGCTTTAGCTGTCAGACAGATGGTTTACATTTGATTCTAGAATACTTTGGTGTACAGGTCCTGTGGCTGCAAAAAAGCCCAGATAATCACCCTTCCACCACCATGCTTGGCAGTTGAGTATGAGATGTTTCTGCTGATATGTTGTGTTTGGTTTTCATCAAACAGAGCATTGTGCATTATGGCCAAATATCTACACTTTGGTCTCATCTGTCCAAAGAACAGTGTTCCAAAAGTGTTGTGATTTGTTCAAATGCAGCTTTGCAAACCTGAGTCATGCTGTCATGTTATTTTCAGAGAGAAGAGGCTTTCTCCTGGCAACTCTTCTCAACAAATCATACTTGCTCAGTCTTTTATAATTGTAGTCATGAACTTTAATATTTAACATGCTAACTGAGGCCTGTAAAGTCTGAGATGTAACTCTTGGATTTTTGCAATTTCTCTAAGCAGTACATGATCTGACCTTGGAGTGAATTTGCTGGGACATTCACTCCTGGGAAGATTGGCAACTATCTTGAATGTTTTTCACTTGTGAATAACCTTACTCATTGTAGAATAATGGGCTTTAAATTGTTTGGAAAGGGCCTTATAACCCTTCCCATATTGATGGGCAGTAACAATTGCTTCTTTAAGATCATTGCTAATGTCTGATCTCTTTGTCATTGTATTAACCAGCAAAGCCAAAAGTTTGGCTTTTATAAAGGTAGTCACATTTGCTGATGATCAATCATCAACCAGGGGCACTTGATTATTATCCCCATGGAACTAGTCAGGGTGTACTTTGTTTTTCACACATGGCTTCTCTATTTTTGCTTTCTTTTTCTAAAATAAATGATGACATGGTGTAATGTGTCATTTAGATTTAGATTTAGATTTATTTATATTTCTATACCACCCTTATCCCTGAAGGGACCCATTTAAAATATACAGCCATTTAAAATATATTACAAAACACATAAATAACATTTTTAAAAAGTTTAAAATAATTATATCGTGGCCGAATTTAAAACCGAAATGTAAAACTAATTTCTAACAAATTTAAAAAATTAAAATATTTAAAATTAATAAGATCTTTTAAGCGGGAAAGGTGTGATTAGGCCAACCCAGCCTGGATGAAGAGGTAACTTTTTACGGCATGAAGGAAAACACGGAGGTCCGAGATAATTCGTATCTCGGGGGGAAGGTCATTCCAGAGGGTGGGAGCTACCACAGAGAAGGCTCTCCCCCTGGGGGTCGCCAGCCGTCATTGTCTGGCCGACGGCACCCTAAGGTGGCCCTCTCTGTGGGAGCGCACAGGTCTGTGGGAGGTATTTGCTGGCAGAATGCGGTCCTATAGATAACTGGGTCCTAAGCCATGGAGCGCTTTAAAGGTCATCACAAGCACCTTGAAGTACACTCGTAAGTCCACCGGCAACCAGTGCAGCTTGCACAGGAGAGGGGCCACATGCACCCTACCACTAGCCCCCAACACCGTCCACGCGGCCGCATTCTGTACCAGTTGGAGCTTCTGGATGCGCCCCAAAGGGAGCCCCATGTAGAGAGCATTACAGTAGTCCAGGCGGGCCATGACGGGTGCCTGAGTGACCATCCGCATGGCGTCCGGATCTAGAAAGGGGTGCAACTGGCATGCCAGGCGAACCTAGTAAAAGTCCCCCCTGGTGATGTCTGCAACATGATCTACCAAGGACAGCCGTATATCCAGGAGGACACCCAAGTTGCGAACCCTTTCCGTGGGGGCCAAGGTTTTGCCCCCAATAGCCAGCGATGGAGTAAGCTGGCTATATCGGGACAGCGGCAGCCACAGCCACTCGGTCTTGGAGGGATTGAGTTTGAGTCTGTTGCACCCCATACAGATCCACATGGCCTCCAGGCACTGGGACGTCACCTCTAAGGCATCGTCGGAGTGGCTTGGGGTGGAAATGTACTACTGAGTATCATCAGCGTACTGATGGTACTCCACCCCAAAGCCACGGATCTCACCCATATAAATGTTGAACAGGAGAGGTGAGAGGACCGACCCCTGAGGCACTCCACAAGTGAGGCCCCAGGGCATTGACCTCTGCCCTCCTGTCAACACTGTCTGTGTCCGGTGCCTTCCACTCCCAACCCCCCCAACTGGCGCAGCATGATACCATGGTGGATGGTATCAAAAGCCGCTGAGAGGTCTAACAGGACCAGGATAGAGGAACAACCCCTATCCCGGGCCCTCCAGAGAT
>JANHFO010006939.1:39001-51700 GCA_032468095.1 Pareas carinatus
GCGGAAAGCATATAAGAAGTCTATACAGTATAGAATAGTGGGTATGGGTTTTTTTAACCAAATTGTGTAGTGACATGAGAGTAGTCACCATGTGATTTCTTCCATTTTTACTTAATATAATTACATGTCAAAATATGTCCTTTACTTTGTACTGATGAATTGAGGTTGGGTTTTGTTTGTTTGTTTAGGTATGATCGACAGTGTCCTAACCCCAGATGATATTGACAGTGTTTTGACCAGGCTAGTAGTGATGAATGCAATATATTTTAAGGGATTATGGAGGTCGCGATTTCAACCTGAAAACACAAAAAAGCGAACATTCAATGAAGGTGATGGAAAGACTTACCAAGTGCCTATGCTGGCTCAGTTGTCAGTGTTCCGATGCGGTATGTTCAATAAAATTTTATCTTCCTCTAAAATGCTGTAGACTAAGATTAAATAAAATATTTAGTGGGATATTGCAGATCATTTAGAAAAGAGCTTCAAAAAGGTACCCATGAAAGTGTTCCTCAGAAAATCAAGATAATCATATATCTTGAAGCTTAGCATATCCATTTGGATCCTTCTCTTATTTCCTCAGGATCTTTCTACATCATTAATTTCCTTTCACTGGCTTTGTTGTAAAACGGGTACCTTGATGTCAATCTCTGAATGCATTGTCATGAAAGAATAGAGAATGTATCAGTTAATATTTTTGGTAGGGGATCCAGTGCTAAAGCATTTTCCAACTGCACAGTCATTGGCTATATTTACATAAAGTAGATCAAAACTTTTGACTAAAGTCATGCCGAATATTATAGTAATACAGGTAAGTTCTCGACTTACAACAGCTCATTTAGTGATCATTCATAGTTACAATGGCACTGAAAAAAGTGACTTATGACCGTTTTTCACACTTATGACCATTGTAGCATCCCTGTGGTCATGTGATTAAGATTTAGATGCTTGGCAACTGACTCATATTTATGACGGTGGTTATGTCCCAAGGTCATGTGATCATCTTTTGCGACCTTCTGACAAGGAGAGTCAATGGGGAAGTCATATTGATGTAACAACCCTGTTACTAACTCAACAACTGCAATGACTCACTTAACAACTGTGGCAAGAAAGGTTGTAAATTGGGGCAAAGTTCAGTTAATAAATGTCTCAATTAGCAACTGGTCGTAATTTAAAGACTACCTATAGTCTAATTCTGTCTTTTTCCTGGTGGTAGCTTTAGTTACTAAAAGTCAGTTTGATCACGTAGGCAAATTTGAAGAGTAAATTGACCTTGATTAGCATAGTTGGCATGTTAGTCTGTGGTACTGAAACCGATAAAATGTTCTGACATTCTGATTTAAAATGCCCCAATTAGGTGCTGTTAGACTTGAGTCAGGAAATTGATTTCTCCTCCATTCCATTCTTAGGTTACCAGCTGCATTTCATGTCCATTTGATCTTATTCCATGTGAAAATACAAAAGGAGGAGTTGTACAAAAGTAGTATTTATATTACCACATCTGTAGGCTGACTGCAAATAACCCTACATGATTCTAATCTTTATATATTTTAAGGTATTTTTTTATTTACCTCCTGCTTTATAGGCACAACGAGCACTCCTAATGACTTGTGGTATAATACCATAGAACTGCCATATCACGGAGAAAGTATCAGCATGTTAATTGCTTTGCCTGCACAAAGTTCAACTCCCTTGTCGGCTATTATTCCTCATATTAGCACAAAAACTATACAGAGCTGGATGACAACTATGGTTCAAAAGAGAGTACAGGTCATTTTGCCCAAGTACGAAACTTTTCCCCTCATTTTAATGGAAAAAATACGATTGATCGTTTTACAGGTAGTCTCATACGTTTGTTATGGCTCCCTTTAGGTTTACAGCAGAAGTCGAAACAGATTTAAAAGACCCTCTCAAGGAGCTTGGCATTCGAGATATGTTTGATCCAACAAAGGCAAACTTTGCAAAAATAACAAGTGAGTTTACTATCTATTGCTTTTGTTTATACCTTCAGGAATTACACATAAATAGAAAATTGATGCTTTGACTTATTTATGCATATTATTCTTGAATATGAATTTGAAAAAGGAAACCTAGCGTGCTACGTTATTTCCCAGCAAATAGATCTCCATATATATAGGTTGAACCATAGCTCTCATTTTCATCGACTGTTGACTGTACTGATTGGGGCTAGTGAGAATTGTAGTTCAACAGTCAGAAGAACATCAGGCTACATAAGGCAGGTGTATGATCAGAGGTGCCTGTTTTTCCATTGAATATGTTTGATTTACATCAGTAATGTGAAAAATCTGATTTACAAATAGAGAAAACTAGCATAACATGCCAGCTTTTGTGCCTGACTCTTGAGAGCAAAAATTAGACAATCCCATTTTAGCCTAGAGAACTTGCTGGATTCTGCTGCATGTCTATATTTCTTAAATTCTGAATATGAAATTATGTCACAATAAATTATGTCATAATAAAGAACATTGATTATGATTGTCCTGAATGGTAATGGTAAATAGGAGCAATGGTGGTGCAGTGGTTATAATGTAGTATTGCAGGCTAACTGCCAACTGCCAGGAGTTCGATCCTGACTGTCTCAAGGTTGATTCAGCCCCCCTATCCTTCTGAGGTCAATAAAATGAGGACCCAGATTGTTGAGGACCAAGCATTGGTCCTCAATGCTTTAAAGCATTGTGGAATGATATATGTATGTCTAAATGCTATTGTTAATGCTACTGCTAAATAACCCCAGTCAATCTTTAGTATTAAGGAAACAGTTTCTTCAGTGAGTCAATAAGACTTTGCAGCTAGATTTAAAAGGTATTTAGAAATACCTTCTCTAATGATCGATCTATTTCCTGTGAAAGCTATATGCCTCACAGAAACATAGACTGGTGTATCTGAAACTTTGAAGTTGTTCAGTTTGTGCACATGCAGTATTTGGTTTTTAAAAAAATGTTCATTTGCATTGGTTTTCCCTTTATAAAACAAAAAATAACGATGATAATAATAATAATAATTGTTGTTGTTATTATATTTTTGAAAAAAAATTGTTCTGCCTGAAACTTGGATCCATTCATTCAGACCCTTCGAGTTTGTGAATAAACAAATGCAGGAAGTAGTTAATATCTCTTGGTCCCTGTTTGCATGTAATTACTTTGTCTTGCCCTACAATAGATTGTTTTCATTTGTATTGATTTGTAGAAAATATAACTGGAACATTTTATTAGATAAGATAACACTATCTGTAATAAATAAAACTAGGATGACGTGTGAAATTTTTTTGCTATCTGTTAATGGAAGTCATACGTATGGAGTCAGGATTTTTATTAACTTTTGTTGCTCTGGGTTTTCTTATAAGTGAAAACAAATTTGCTTTTTGAAGGAATGAAACAATACATTCACATATGTATGTTATGGTTTACCCCTTAGGATCAGAAAACCTTTATGTATCTCAGCTCTTGCAAAAAGCAAAAATTGAAGTAAGTGAAGATGGAACCAAAGCTTCTGCAGCAACAAGTAAGGATTTGTTTGATCTAAATCATCAGAAAGTTTTACAAATACTGAAATAGCATTAAGAAGCTATATTTTATCTATTCCAAAAGGCCCCCTGTTTTTTTAAAAATCCCGGTGCATTTATTCTTATATAAAGCAAAAATTAATGAAGAGGCAATTGCGATTTGGCCTGAAAAATATACCATAGCATATTATTTCCTTAATATTACAGTCAGACCAAAGTATAATTTAAGGATTCTGTGAATGTTTCACAACATCTCTACTTGTAATACTTTAAGAGTAATAATGTATATTGATTTAGAAAATATTTTACTTCTGCAGCTTGGCATAGGTAACTTAATTAAATGTACAAACAAAATAGCTTATATATTGTACTGAAATATTAAATATTATATATTTGCTTCATACTTACTAAAACATTGGTTGCACTTAACAATACAGTCTTTTTTAAATATGCACTCTTAAAAGATCTGTATTCAGTATCAAAAGTATGCACTGTCCTGTTGTTCCTGTTAAAATTTTCATGTTCTTTGTTAGAATCTTTGGAATACATGAATTTTATCCATTTTTAATTAAATATTTATAGTTGAATTTGAATATGGCCCTTAGAACACTGTACAAAATTAAACAAATGTGTCTGGCAGCGGAAAACAACTGTTTTTGCTAACGCTATACCATTTGCATTTGCTCCTTGCTGTTTTCCTCCATGATAAAAAGTTGAAAGTTGAAATAGTTGCCTTTGCACATTTTAAAGATCTATTTTAATTGATAAAAAAAGTAATTAGTTTTTTTTAAGTATTTTTGTAATTAATTGAATATTTTTATCTAAATAAAAAAAATTATGTTCATATGGTAGCAAAATTCAGATCAAAGAACAAGTAATTATACAGTTTTTGTTCTGCTTTGTCTAGCTGCAATTGTAACAGCCCGGTCATCACCTCCTTGGTTTGTAGCGGATCGGCCATTTTTATTCTTCATACGGCACAATCCTACAGGTAACTCCATGTCATACTTTTTTTTAATATATTAACTAAATTCAGACAGCATTCCTCCATAGACAAACCTGAAGCTGAAAAACATTTCAGACTTGCTTCCGTGTCTTTCAAAATAAGGTTCCCAAACTCGCTTCTTCTTTATTGTTAATAAGACATGTCTTTTCTTGACAGCAACAGAGTAATCTGCAGCTGTGCAGGATTTAAACACTTAGGAGTTGTTGACAGGAACAAATAGATTCTGTGTTTCATTAGTGTACTTTTTAGCTAATCTACATATTATGATGGATGCTTTGAAATAAAATGCCAGCTCTTTGGAAGAGCTGAGTTCTGGCATTAGTTCCCAGATATGGACAACTTAGGACATCAAAGGCACATTATGCAACTCTGAAGATGCACAGTGGCCAATTGTCAGCCACACATCTCAGAGCTTTGATCCATTTCTCATTGATATTCTCTACTAAACATAAGACAGCTGCTAGGGAAGCCATCATTTCCCCCTCCAAATATGACTCGGAAGGGGACTCAAATAATGGTACATTTTAACAGCCACAAAAATAGATTGTTTTATTGTTCTTTCTTCTCTCCCACAAATTCATATATAGTAAAGACAAAATAAAATTAAAATCTGCTTTAAAGCAGTATTTTAAGTATGATATTTTAATTTAATTTAATAATATTTTAATTTCTATACCGCTCTTCTCCATAAAACGGACTCATGATTAGACATATTTAGGAACATACTGTACTTATTCAGTAATGGCAGAAAATTTATAATCCTCCTAGAGTTATTCATACTCTGCAATACTCTGATCTACAAAACAATGGATTTTATCTAAATCCTCTTAATAAATATAGATTTTGGTTAAACAAATAACACAAAAAACTGATTCCTTATGAGTGTCTGATCCCAACATGAAACTGAAGTAAGGGTCATAGCAGCTTCCTACCAGCTCCTATTTTTACTTGTGTTCTTATTTACAGACTGTTTCTTTAGCCATTATGAACAAGCTGAGTTCTGTTTGCCCACATCTGCTTTGTATAATTCTCTACTAATGCTGCATGTGTTCAGTAAATCTTAATACAAGAACAATGCATAGAAAAAACAACTATAAATCAAGTACCTTATTAATGTAACACTTATTTATACTTCAAAAGTATATTATAAAGCCAGTTTGGTTTAGTGAATAAGGAACTGGGCTAGAAAGCAAGACACTTTGGTTTGGCTATGAAAACTAGCTGGTGACCTTGGACCAGTCACTCTCTCTTAGCCCGGCCCGCTTCACAGGGTTGTTATGAAGAAAATAGGAAGAGGAAGGTGTGTTGGTGAATATGCTTTGAATTAAATATTTGAAAATAATAAATGTGGGATATAAATACATAAATAAATATTTCCTGCAGCATTGCAAAGATGGGATATTTGACCATTCTTAATTACCGTTTTGTATCCTGATATATTTAAAAGAAAGACCTATTAAAAGGTGTAATTTACATTGGTTTTAGAAAAATATTGATGAAATTTTCAACTACTGAGTTAACATAATAACTCTAAATATTAAAAATATATTTAAGCCTTCAAGTAACTTATGTTATTAAAAACATTTAAACTTAGTAAGAAGTGGCCATTTCTCATCTGCAAATATTTATGAGAAATAAAAGATTCATTTGTCAGCTATTTTCTTAATGGTCTTATTTTTTCCCCATGGTGAGCAGCCACAAAAATGTGATGAATTTCCGTCCCCTTGCAGAATATTTAGAAAAATATTGTCCCTGGTTTTGACATAAGCAAAATTAAAAAAAATATTATGAGTCATTAAAAATTAGACTCTTGCTGGGATATTTTAGTTTTTAAATAAATTATTCATTGAATTAGAAATATTTTACATGGTTTAAGGTTTTTTTATGAAATGAACTTAATAACAGATGAGACATTGCATTTGAATATGCTTATAGCCAAACCATAACATTTCAAACACTTTGTAGACTTATGAGAATGTAACTGCTAACTTCCATCTAGTAGTTACCGGTATATTTTAATTCATAACTATAGAAATTGCTTGTTAGATTAAAACTGGCTTAAGGTATTGTTTTTTTAAGGAAATTTTTTATTTTGCAAATTGGTTTTAACAATCATAGCAAGGTAACACTATACAATCAACTATAATTTGTTGTCTTTGACATCTTGCTTTCATTTTCTCTCCACCTTGCTTTCTTCTTTACTTCTTTCTCTTGGTCTTCTTCCTTTTTCTTCTTTTTCTTTTCTTCTGCTCCTCTTCTTCCTTTCTCTTTTCTCACCCTATCATTTTTATTTTATCACCAATCATGTTTTCCTTTTTAAAATTTTTTTAAATTCTACATACATTTGTCCTGATAACCTAATTTTCCTGATTTTTTTCCCATTATCCTTTAACATTTTATTCCAACTTACTTATCACAGATTTACTTATCTACCGTATTTCATCAGTTTATTCTTAATTTTTATTTATCCTAATCATTCGGGGGGGGGGAATGTTAGAATAGGTCCTCACAGTCTGAATCTTTGTTTTTGTTTTTTTAATGTAGCTGAAAGAAGAAAATTCCAAGTTAAGAAGTACGATAAGTCAAATGCAGGCTTTTTCGGAATCTCAAGCAGAAAGGTGGGTGCAAAATTTTAAATAAGACGAGTAGAAAGATAAAAGCTTTAATCGATCCGTTCTCTGGCATGAACTCAACTGAACTGGAAGTGAAAGTACTTTTAGCCCTGAGAAATAAAACCTAGGGACAAAGGGCAGTCTAGATGACTGAAGGTGAGCTGGCCATTCCAGAGGGCAAGTTACAGAATAACACTCTGAAGTTACTTGAAGGCAGATTTGTTGAACGTTAGAAAAAGACTTCTTACAGGCTTTTTTTTTTAATGAGGCAAGGGAGATTTTTTTCTGAGTACAGAAGGGAGTAAATTACTCCCTGTGCCTTTCAGTCCCAGATTAGGGGCTTTAGCAGGCCTGTCATTAAGTGACACACTTTTTTATAGACAGTGAAGACGTTTTACAAAATGACAGAGAAAGAAAGGGAGTCTCCAATGGCCATTTCTAGCTTGTTCGCTTTCATCAGCGAGGTTCATCTTTGATGGGATTCGAACCTGGGTTGATGTCTTAGCCACTGAGCCACAGGTTCTTCCTCTCTGCAGTTTAATCCCTTCTGTACTCAGAAAAAAAACACGTGCCTCATTAAAAAAGAAGCCCGATGGATCCCCTGGTACGAGCCAACAAAGAGAGGGAGAACCTGTGGCTCAGCGGCTAAGACATCAGCCTCACATGTCATCCAGCCCAGGTTTGAATCCCATCCGGGGTCTGCCTCGCTGATGAAATCGAATGAACCAGAAATGGCCATCCGAGACTCCCTTTCCTTCTTTGCCAGCTTGTCAAACGTCTTTGTTCTCTATAAAGACTTTTTCATGGCTGAACCATTCCCGCAGTGCAGCCAGGGAGGTGTTGGGCTCTTCCTCGTGGCATACTCTGCTGCAGAGGTGAGCCATCATGTCAAACCAAGTCTTCCTTATAAGACTTAGCAGTCAAGCACTGCTGATTATGCATGCCTTCTTTGGGGGGGGGGGGCTAGGACTGGAAGGATCCCTTCCGCAATGCTAAAATGTTTTACTTACCTAAGTTTATCCTCATCCCATTTCTGGGGACGTAAAGGCCCAAGTTCCAACCAAGGTAGCGTCCTTGCTCATCTCTTGCTCCCGGGAGACCAAAGGGAGGGCGGAACTCAACGTGTGTCGAGGGCTGAAGGTTAAGAGGGGACTCATTCCTTCTCTCAACCAGACTAAGGCATCTGGAAAGGACTTTAGAGAAGAACAAGTGGAAAGAGGAGAAGGAGGCTCGCGAGTTGGAGGCTATGGTGCAGCAAGTGGAAGAGAATCTCCAGTTAATGACGGTGGGTCTGAGGCGCGGTGGGAACAAGGCCTCTCCCGCGCATGGCTCCGTATCAGGCTAGGTGTGGGGTTAGCTGAGCCTGTCTTGTTCCGGTGCTCTGAAGTGTGTGTGTCAAGGTCTATGCTAATTATGTCCCCCCGAATCCCTGCTTCGAAATTGCCAATGCTTAGGAGGGACTGCCTTAGAAAACACTGCCTTAGACCAGTAGAGTGGGAGAGTGTGGCAGTTTAAGATCGTTGGTGTATAGTCTCCCTGGGAAAAGTGAGCCGGCCCAAGCCAAGGTCGCATTGGCAGGTGTGGAGAGTGATTATAACACGTCCAGTGCCTTTGATCTGTGCCATGTGACTTCCTTTAGTTTAGACCAGGGGTCCCCAAACTCCCAGTCCATACTAGCTGGGAAATTCTGGAAGTTGAAGTCCACAGGCCTAAAAGGAACCCAGGTTGGAGACCTCTGGTTTAAAATATGCTTTGCTGTGTATGTGGGTGTGTGTGTGGGGGGGGAGGAATTCAGATTCAGAATGATTATTATTATTAATAATTATTAAGAACAGTGGATTGTGTTTGCCTGCAGTTCCACAGGTAAAGCTCTCTCTCTTTCTCTCTGCTATCTGTTCCAGAAACGGGCCGTGAAAGCAGAAAACAGCGTCCTAAAGCTGAAGCAGGAAAACGTGCACCTTCAGGTATGCGTGGAGGGCTCATGCCAATGGGGCAAATGGAGAAATTCCGAAGGAGCTCGGGGAGATTAAACAGAGTGTCACACCGGCTCCAATCCCCTCAGGAAAGAACGACCTTTATTCCATGATAGGCAGATAAGGTACTTTTACTGAGAAGTGGATAACAGCAAAGCAAAGCAAGCTCTGGCAAAACCACACGAAAAGATACAGGTTGAAAGCAGATCACCCCCTTCCCCTCTGGCCAATCAGGATGCCGCCTTCCTTGAGCAGCAGATAGCAGGTCTCCATTTTCAGACACCAGTCTGCATTCCAACAGAGGCCCATCACTCCCCACCCCCATCCCTATAAATAATCAAACCCTAGATGAAAAAACATTGCAAACTCCAAGGGTTCCTCCAGCACACACCCCAACCCAAATTCCACCCTCCCCCCATTTCTGGCAGCTCGGGAACGATGCAAGCAAAGCGAAGGTGACAGCCGCTGACACGGAGATTGTTGTTGTTTAGTCGCTAAGTCTTGTCGAACTTTTTGCAACCCCGTGTACCACAGACCGCCAGGCCTCTCTGTCCCTCGCAGCTTCCCGCAGTCTGCCCAAACTCATGCCTGCTGCATCGGTGACCCCTTCCAGCCATCTGATTCTCTGCCGTCTCCTCCTTCTCCTTCTTCGACCTCCCGTCTTTCCCAGCACCACAACCTTTTTCTAATGATAAACAGAGATTAGTCCTTGACTTACAACTGAAATTTGAATCAGAAATCTGGTCATAAGTCAAGCCATCTACATAACTGGAAGTGTTTTTCTGGCATTTTTTCCTGGCGAAGGCTGCCATCAAGTGAACACCGTAGCCGTTCGGTAAATCTCTTCATTCAAAGGACACCATTTTTAATTTTGCTGGAAACTGGCGAAAACTACCATGGATTGCATTCACCTGACTGCGGGACACTGCAACTGGTCATAAAGTGGATGCTTTGCAAGGCACCTGACCTTCAGTCACGGGACAGCCATTTACAATAGCCAGAGGGTCCTTTATGGGTGATAGAGCACCTGTTCTGTGGCCACCATAAATTTGAACAGTTGGAAGTTGTATTGAAGCTGATAACCATAGATCCATACACAGTAGATTGTGCAGAGTCCCACTAGCGAGTAGTCTCTGAAGTACATTGTCCTTGCTTCTGAGGTTCAGCTGCACAGCTGGACAGACGGAGAACCTCTTAACTGCTCCCCTCTGCCCCGTTGTCTTCCCCGAGCCAGCGAGGAATCTAAAACTAGCAGCTGCACCAGCTTCTGGAATTGCGGTCCTGTGAACTCGGAGCTGATTTTGACCGTGCTGATGGGAAGGTCAACTTTCTACGGGCCTTGTAAGGACAAATAGTTTCTGTTTGAAAAATCAGGGAGTTAGAAGAGTCTGCAAAGCAACTTGTTTCCTGTAATTAAATCCCTTTTAAAAAAAAATAAAAATAAATTGGGCTTTCTGAAATAAAAGACATAGTGATGTAAGCGGATCCTATGTAACTCCCCTTGAAAATAAACATTGGGCTTTGAACTCTGCCAGAAGCATCCTTAGCTCGTGAGACACTTCGGACCTGGGAAGGGGGGGAAAGAGCTGTAGTGGCGCAGTGGTGAGAGTGCAGTACTGCATTCTCCATCTGTTGACAGTCGGCTGCCGATAAGTTCAGCAGTTCGAGTCCTACCGGCTCAAGGTTGACTCATCCTTCCATCCTTCCGAGGTCGGTCAAAATGAGGACCCAGATTGTTGTGGGTAATTATGCTGATTTCTGTAAACTGCTTAGAGAGGGCTGTAAAGCACTGTGAAGCGGTATATAAGTCTAACTGCTATTGCTAAAAACAAAACACCCATCTTTGGGAAGTCGACGGCGAGTAAATGCTTCTCTGCTTACGTGAAGGTTCAGATGGAAAACTACAAATTGGAGAACGAAGCCTTGAAGTCTGGCCATTTGGAAAACCTGGCTGCGGTCCAGCAGAATGCCGGGGTCGCCTTGCAGAACCTCCTTGCGGTGATAACGAGATCTAAATCGTCCATCAGGTAAGTCTTGCGTAAAACAGATGAAAACACCGAATTCATTACAAGCGCAGGGTTTTGTTGAACAAGCCACTTAATTCGGGGCTAAAACAAAGCGAATCCCATTACAGCTCAGTGGTGTGTATCCAAGGAGCCAGTTCGAGGGTTTCTTATGGTATATCCAGTCCCTTCCTCAGCCCAATTCCCCTCACATCATTCAACCAATTCTCCCTCCCACATTCCTTCTTCGTACTTCTCTCCTTACGTTTACCCCTCCTTTCTGGTGCCTTCAAGGCTTATCTGGTTTCCCCAAAATGAGATTTCTTGTGTCACAAGCATCTGAAAATAAAACCAACCGTCTTCAAAGCATGTGCAAAGCTGCGCGACCTCTAAGCGTTTGCCTAGATTCGTTCCTTACAGGGTGTAAGAGAATAAAAGAGTTGAATGAATCGAGTCTGCCTGAATCCCTTCCAGCAGCAACGTAGCTGTCACCATTGCGCTTATCCTTATCTTGTCTTCCTTCTATCTAGACAGCTGGTTTCCGGCGCAGAAGAACTGCAGCTTGTGGCTGATCTTCTGAAGTCTCTAGACAAAATATCTGAGATACCATCTCAAGGAACCCCCTGAGAATCTATTCCCTCTCATTCTTGGAGAAAGCTTAAGATTGGAAGCTGGATTTTTCATTGGCTTTGTGCTGTGATCTTTTAACTCCTGAGGTGGTCAAGAAAGTTGCAGCTCTTAGTTCTTGTATCTGGATTCATCGATGGAAAGTATTTCGTAATGTGCAAAGATAACCAAGTATTTTCTCACTTCGCTGGCTGGCTGGCTGCCTATTTAGAGATTGCTTTAAAAGTCTAGTCAGGAATATATTTCTTATTTAACACGGCCGCCAGTCAGAGTTGTGCTCGAGCACACCGATACTATTATTATTATCATTATTAAAACTGTCTTCTCGATAGAAACCATATTTTCTGGATAACCAGCTGTTGTTTTATTGCTTTTCTATAGCAAAGTATCCAAGATTTAACCTAAATATACAGTTTTGAAGCTTTTTAATTTCTCCAGGTTTTGTAATAGTATTTTTTTAAATTAAAATGAAACTGCAAGTATGGAGTTTGATTTGGTGTGTGTTTTATATTTTTATTATTTTCAATCATGGTTAAAAACAGATCCATAAGCAAATGCCTCCTCTTTTAAGGGTTGGCTGCATGTCCCGCCTCTCCCGTTTCTTTTCCTCCGGATTGGCTGTTCCCAACACGTCCCGCGTTTGTACCACAAGCCTTCCCCCCCCCCTCTCGCGCTCTCGTTCTGCGCCGCGATTGGATGACGCCGGGCAGGTGATCCTCGGCCGGCGATTGGCCAAGCCCGGAAAAGAAAGCGAACAGCGCATTGGCTAACGGATGGGCAGGAGGGGCGGAGCTTAGACGATGATGGGGAGAAAGTAGGAGGGGGAAAGTTTGTTGTCATTCCAGCTCCGTTATAACCCGTGCGTGACGTCACGTCCTGGTCCGTCACCCGGCATATTCCCACCCCCCCCCAGCTTCCGGCTGATGCTCGCCAGCGCCGGCGGCTTTGACCAGGTGAG
>JANHFO010006941.1:3778-13992 GCA_032468095.1 Pareas carinatus
GAGCTAATAAGCTCGAAATAGATCTATCCTGGTCTTCCCTGAATTTATTTATGTGCCAGCACAAAAAATATAACACAGTATATATATATATGTTTAACCTATTAATCTCAGTTATAACCTGCCAAATCAGCCATGGATTTTAAGCAGTTTAAAATAATAAAACATAATGTCTAAGAGCATAAAAATTAAGCTGACTAAGTAAAAATCAGATTTATTTAAAACAAATTACTTCCACCATAGCAAAGGCATCAATTTTCAATATGCTTGAAGTCAAATAATATCAATCATTAAAATCCAAGTAAAATAATACAGTTCTAAGGTATTTTTCTGTAGAACTGATGCATATACATACAAATGAACCTATTATTTGGTTTTCACAGACAAAATCTCACAAACATGATTTATGTGATTGATTTAAAAATATTTATGACTCCCCAAGATTTTAAATATCTATACTAAAACGTCATTAATTATTTTCACTGTAATTGCGATTTGTATCTTGATTAATACCTTGATACTACATAGAGATGAGTGATCAATCTTTTAAATTAAAATTGCTTTGCAGAATAAAAGGTTCACCGCAGTAACAGCATGATATTATAGTACTTGACTTTATATCTGTTTTAGAAATGGCTGATTTTCATAATGAGAAGTTTGAAGGCAAGCTGATAACTTGTCCTGCCTAGCATAATTAAAATCTAAGTGAAGTATGCAATTAAAATAATTCACAAAATTAATGATTCAGAAGTGTTACATCACTCAAATACTATCTTCAGCTTAACTACCCAAAAAATTCTCCAAGAAATATATGCTAAACAGGTTAGAAATAATGAACTCTTTTCATTATAGAAAATTATTGAAATAATTATTGAAGAGAAAATAAACAGACCATAGACAAATGTGTCTTGCTGGAAAAAAAGCTAGCATAGTTTCTGCAAATGTCAAAGTTTCTTGCTAATCTTTTAGATTTTCCTTTTTAAGGGTATGTATCAACAAACATCAGGGCAAGGGTATACTTGAATGTCAAAAAGCTTTTTCAAAGTCCCTTACTAGTGGTTCCTAAACAATTTAGCCTGTCTGAGTTATGAGGACAGGTAGTTTTATGGATTAGCAGTTGATTAAAAAATCCAGACAGTAGAAATAAATTCTCACATGAATAAAATGTGGGTTCCCTTAGAGACTAGTGCTTGTTAACTTATATATAAATGATCTGGACTAGATCCCTATAGTAAAATTGTCATACTTACTGCTGATAGTTTTCATGGAAATTAAATAAAAAAACACAGTGTATAACTTCAAAAACCTCTCTACAAATTGAGTGAATGTATATTAAAAATGACAAATATAGTTTAATGTAGAGTAATGTATAATTGCTGCACAAAGAATCCATACTTGACTCAAACATTAATGAAATCTGAATTAATAGCGACTTACGAGGATCTTGGAGTCACTTAGACAGCTCAATGAATATACTATAAAAGAGGCAACAACAACAGCAGAAAAGTTCTAGTATAAATATCCCTTATACAGATATCATGTACACATTTGAAATGTTACAATTCTGATCTGCATGCTTTCACAAGAGAGTTGTACTATTAGAAAGGGGGCAGCTGATTAGCATTTCCTCAAAAAGAATTGGAGCAAGTGAATAAGACACTAGGCTAGGAATGGAGAAACCTGAGTCCTGTTCTAGTTCTACTGCTACTCTAGGCATGGAAGTCAACTGGGTGACTTTGGAATATTCATTCTTTTGCAGCCCTAGAAAGAAGAAAATGGCATACTACTTCCACAAAATGTTTCCAATAAAACTGCCCACAAAGATGCTAGGAATAAAGTTGAGTGGAAGTCAAAACAAATGAGCAAATAAACCCTTTCCTGACTAAAAAATAAAAAAGACAGGCTACCACACTGCTTGAAGGTATTTGAAGACTGGGCTGCATGATCTCTACACTTCTTTACACTTCATAAAATGTCACAACTTGCTTGTCTTTCAGTGTTATTATCTGAAAAGAGGCAGGTATAAAACCAGTTCACCCAGGAAGCTAATGTCTTAAGAAATTTTCTGAAAATCTATTCTTCCCTGTCCCTTTTCCAAAAAAGAAATTTGAACAGTGGCCAAGACCATTCAATTTTTTCTAGGCTACTCAACCACCTTGAAGTGACATCTGTCTCTTGGTAAAAACAAGAGATAGATGATTCTGGCTAGCAGCCATTGCTCCAAGGCTCTATTATCCTAAAATAGTTATTTCCCACACAACAATTAAATTTCAAGAGAGTTCCTCCCACGGTCTTTTTCAGATCTGAAAGTAGGGATAGCATGGAAAGCTACTGTGTGATAGAGATGTGTTAAAAAAGTTAGTTGAATCTTTATCATCCCTTAGTAATAAAAAAGACCTTAAAATGTCACCCAAGGTTAATTCTGAAGTTTCCTAAAAATAAGATAGAAAAATAAAAGTTTCCTGTTTTTAGTGTAGCATTTCTTAAAATCACTTCCACAAAGCTGAGCTCCCTATAATTTTGAAAAATGTATCTTACTATATCACATTTATGCTGTTACACTGTTCATTATCATGGTGTACTAAATGTTTAATGAGTTAGTTAATTAAATACAGCAACATTTGTTCTTGCTATACATTCATTAAAAGATGCATAAAAAGAACCTGCTTTGCTTTCTTTTTTGGAAGCACTGACCACAGAGATTGGCTGAATAGCTTGGAGTATGCAATTTATTTCCACTGGAACTGACAAACGGTCTGAAGTTGTCCAGATTTTTTGAGTTGGTATATCTTTCAAAGTTTATGCATTCTGTAGTAAAACAATAAGAGGACTTTATACTTTTTACAATTAAGAGGGATAATATTTCTGACATTATCATTGCCTTGCACCTGAACTGAAAGCAACATGGCTTTTCCAACAAGTCAGTGTTGGTGACAAGATTTAGGTGGTTTTAGATACTAAACTTTTAAACCTTCCCCAAACATACTCAGGAATATCCATTGGGGGAATGCTTTAAAAAAAATCAAGATATCAGTCACTACCACGCAACTGAAGTTCACTCCTTTTTGTAAGTGTTGTGTATGAATACCACATATAAAAAAGAGTGACTTTTAGTCACAGTTGTGACCAAATCTTGATTTCTTTTTCTTTTTGACCCACCTTGGATCACCTATTAAAATCTCCAAAGAATAGTTTCTGCTACAGTGCCAAGAAGTGTCCACTGTGTATATGTGGGCTTTCTTTAGTTTCTTTTACAATAGGTAGAGTTGTCAATGAAATACTTTACCAGCTGTGAAGCTTCTCTGTCAAGTCAATCCTTCATGATTTCATTTCTTCACTTTGAATTCCTGTCACGTCATTTTTAATGGTTGATAATGTGATGAAAAGTGGGGTTGCCTGTATTCAAGTAAGATATAAAAATAGTCAACCAAAATAAGCTGTGAGTTAATTTCATAAAGGCATTTTATTGCCTTATTTTAGGCTTCATGATAGCATTTAAAAAATGACGCGTTTGAATGCCTAAGCTGTATGCAAACAGACTGTGAGCTGCTCTGTGGTAAGACTGCAAAATATATTCAATCACTCAAAAACGATATTCATGATTAATTTATTTGAAGGCTCATCTCTATTATGCATTCTAACAAGGACGACAAGCAGGGAATTTTAAAAAACATTAGATTAATGTATTCATCTATGAAGAAATCACAATGGGATTCTCTTGTTAGACAAAATACAGAATATCATATAAAATCTGCCAATTTTAAGGGGTTGTTTTCAACTTTCAATCCCATGGAATCTTTTAGAAAACATTATTTATGGCATTCTTTAGAAATCCTATATAGAATTCATATCAGAATGAAGAGGAATGTCCTATGTAGGGATATTTTCCTTTTCCTTCTTTTCCAGTATCCTTTTTCACTAACCACCCAAGTGTAAATATTGATCAGAGTGTTTCATTACAACAAATCAGGTTTAGAGAAGGTAATCTTGTCATGCTTTGCTAGGACTTATTTCAGAAGCAGCCATATTTAATTTTGAAAACAAGAGGAGCTTAGGGCTGAATTCCCTGGTGTAAAAATTTGTTTGCAGCTGGAGATGAATTTGTTACATTCACTTATCCTGGAATAGCTTTTCCCAAACTGCTGTTGGCCCGATGAATGTGACTTCAGTTTTCACTGGTCCCAACAAGTGTAAATAAGAATGATGAGAGTTATAAACAAAATCAGTGCCAAGGTAGGAAAACTAGGGCTGGGCAATATAATAATAGTTAAATAAAAAGGGAAAATGATAATTTCATGTTTGTAAAGGACTCTAAATTTATATCTATCCAATGACATAAGTAGGCCTTTATATTACCCTGCTGATTAGGGATCTCTGAGAGCCACCAATAAAGGGATACATTTTTTTACAAATTGCTCTTTTAAATATTAGAATACAAAGCAGAAGAATAAGAAAAAAATTAGCGGCTAGTCAGAATTCTGTGTTAAACTATGTTGCCACAAGAGGAAAAATATCTGATGCAAAGAAAATGCATGTAAATAAAAATGTTTTAGATAAACACATAGAGTGAAGGAAGAGGCACACCAAATCGATATAGTCTGAGGAATTTTAGGTTTTTAATGGAGAAAGAGAAAGAAAAGAAGTTAGAGAAGAAGAAGGAAAGGAGGAAGTGGGAAAGGACAAGAAGAAAGAGAAGAAGAAGAGAGGGGCGAGAAGGAGGCAGAAGTAAGAAGGAATAGACAGGAAGGAAATGAGAAGAAAGGGGGAAAAGGAGTAAGAGGAGGGGGGAAAGAAATGGAAAGGAAAAAAGGAGAGAGAAAGAAAAGAGGTAAGGAGAAAGGGGAAGGTAAATTAGTAAGGAAAAAAGAAAGAGGAAAATGAGAAGGGAAGGAAAGAGAAAGAAAGTAGAGAGGGAAGAGGGAAGTAGGGAAGTAGGGAAAACTAGGAGAGGGAGAAGAGGGATGAGGGAAAGGAAGAAAGGAAAAATGAATGAGGGGGAAAGGGAAAGGGGAGAAAGAGAAGAAAAGAAAAGAATGTAAATATGGAAACAGAAGCAAGAATAAACAGGAAATTGGTAAATTTAAATGATAGATGGTTAAACATGTTTGATGTATTTAATGGTTATACGATTAAGAAATGTAATATATAAGTGACAAAAATGTGTACACCGTTGCAAATACTTACAATAAAAAAGAAGATGAAAGAAAACACATGTTCAGTTCATATGCTCCACCATATTTAAAGATAAAGATGAAGATGAGAGTATGTGTGCCTTGAACCTTGTTGCATAATTTTATACATGTGTGTTCAAACTAAAACCATTAAGTGCCAAGTTCTTGTTCTGAAGAAATTTTGCAAAGGGGTTCTAGTCTTAATCCAGTGCTTTCCAAATCTGAAATGGTATTATTTTGTTTTTCCACGACTAAGGACATTACTGGCAATGCTTGTCTTCTAAAGAATAAATTTTGTTCATGAAGTCTTTCTCCGCAGAGGAACACAAACCTTTTCTTGTCTTTCATGAGAAATATCCAACAGGAGACACATTTATGCGCTTGTTTACTTCAGATTTATGCTTGACCTCTTGAGAGGATCTATGAAAGATGCTCATTTTCAGAGCTACCTATTCAATACATTAAGTAGAAATATTAGTACTGATAGTTCCATTGCTTTGTCATGATGGCAACTAATAAAAAGGTGACATGACAATGCAAAACAGTTAGACTGTGCAGAAAAGTATGGACCATGTTGCCTGTTTATCTCTTATTTTAGTATTTAAATGATAGTTGTTTCATCCACACAGTACAAATGAATATTAATTAATTACAGTTGTCATGTGTAAATCTGTTGACAAATACATGTCATATTGACCTTACAAGGTTCAAGTTATTCATTTAGCAGCTGTATAATGAATTATCAGAATATACCAGCAGTAACCATTACAAAAAACTAATGAACTGGTATCTGACATACTAGCAGGTCATCTTCTGTCAGTCAATCACACTGTTAAGAACATGGTTTCCATCACTGTAGGTATTCCCAAGTCAATTTAGAGTTGAAAAGATTCTAATTAGCTGCTGAGCTTACATCTTTTATGACAAAATCGCCCAGCAATTTGGTTCATTAAATGTCACTTCTCATGACATTATTTTGTTCTGAGTCCAAAGTATTGATAGTGAAAAGATCAGCAAGACAGAAAATATTTTAACCAGTTAAATATTTTAAGTCTAATAAATTGGAAAAGCCTCTTCTTTTCTTTTAACATTCACTTCTCCTTCCTTAAGTTCCTGATTTTTTTTTAACTGGTGGAAAACTGCCTACAAAATTGTTTAGAACAACAAAGCGTTTTTAACTTGTCCTAATCTGATGATCAATGTACATTTCAGTCCTTATTAATAAAGAGAATCAGTCCATACATATATACAATAAATACTTCTGGGTATTTAATTTCTCCCCTCAAACCAAACTTGGACAATTCCAGTGTTAGAATGTCCTTGCCTATTAGAGGTTTCGGTTTCAGTGAGAATTTATAATAGGAAAACTATGGCTAAGTTTGTGAAGTCAAATGCTCTACAATGATATTTTAAAAACTGAGTGATTGTTTTCTTCTTGTCCCAGGTTTAATGATGAATTCCATGTAGAGATTATCAAAATTCAGTAAAAATGATTTCAAGCTTTGCCAGTTTCCGTGGCTCAGAACATAATCCCAAGCTTTTAAAGAAGTACTATTATCCTCCAAAACTCTTGATCTACAAGGATTTGTCTCCTCTCTCCTAGGAAAAACGCATTACATAGTCTGTTTAACTGAACAGCTTCCTGGACAGCTATGTTAACCTGTCTTCAGTTTTTCACCTGAAATACTATTTCATGTTAACTTTTACAATGGGGGAGATTAGGTTTTTCAGGATTTAGCAGCAACAACAGCAAATTAAAGAAATCTAAATTCACAGAGGTGGATGCTAAATATTTGAATTCTTCTGAATCAAAAGAATATATAGCCATTTTTACAGGGGGAACTGAAAGGATTGTTAAAAAAAAAAGTTAATACAATTTTGGGGCCACATCTACAAAATTGAAGCCTCACCTGTTTTCTTCCCTGTGTCACACCCACATTGCATTAAAAAACTGGCAAGGCTTCAATTGTCTGTTCACAGCTGGAAGGTTGATTATTTTATTTTTATTTCCCCTCCCTCCAAATATGTCCCTGTGTCTTTCTTTTTCTTTTCTTCTTCTTCATTTTATTTTGACACAAGAAGAAACCGTTGCTTCTATGATTTCAGAATTGTCATAGTTAATCAAGTTTCTTCCCTGTGGCAAGATGCCATTTCACAATAAATCTAATTTACTGCTATAAGAATACTGTATTCCTCAATAAGAAGTGCCATCCATCTGGAGCTTACCCATTTTCCAAAAGTCAATAGTTAAAAGTTTTAAAAGAATGCTTCAGTGGATTCTTTTTTTGTTCTATTTTAACACATGCTACTTTTCAGTAGGTGATGCACAGATATATGATTTATACTAAATGGGACAAGAAAATGATGGAAGGCTGCAAAAATAGACAAAGAGAACTTTTAGATCTAGAAATAGAAAAAAATGTATTTCATGCCCATCGCTTAAATTAGTTGAGTTTCTTTTTTAAGAGCTTGCAATGAAATCGTAACTTCCGTACTGTATCATAGGAAACACTTATTCAGAGTTCTGACATTCTTCCAAGAATGATCAGAACATTAAGTAAAGGGATGAATGGCTCTTAAATGATAACCAAATGTGGTCTCATTATTGATACTGTAGTCTATGAGCTCTTGTTTTGAAATCTTTATTTGCATAATGTATTTGACTTGAAGCATTCTTAGGCACATGGCACAGCAGGTGTTGATATCAATGCCATGGGATCCCTTGTCTGAAGGCAAATATAGCAAGTGCTCGGCACTTCATAGAGGATACATGTAAAGCAATCTCATAAAAAGGGATTTTTTTTTTGCTTTCAGTTTTAAATGAACAAATGGAGAAGCAGGTTTTAATCCTGAAAATTGGCAGGATGTATAAATGTGGCAAAATGAGACCTCCATTGTAAATATTTTTAACATGGCATATATCTGTAGGGGTTTCTTGGATCCTGCAAAATTGCAGATGTTGCTTTGCTGTAGTCTGGATTGTGGTTTTGTTGTCCCCCCCCATTGTTTCTTTGCAAACAAAAAGAAGGGAAGGGAACATCTGTTGAAATTGTCGTATTTAATTAATTCCACTTCTTGTTTTTTGAAAGAATGAGATAGTTTTCCCAGAGCAAATTTACTTAATATAATTTAGCTAGAATAACCATAACAATTATCCAAATTATAATCTTCCACTTTGAGTTTCTGCAGTTAGATATACAACTTTTAAATGGTAGCTGGTGAAATATTAGTAGCCTACTGTCTTTGCAAGAGGCAATGTTTTTTTACTTTGTGATGAAACTCCTATATTCACCATTTATATAGGTCTTCAACAAGATTTGATTTATTGGGACTTCCGGTTCCGGTCACTGCCAGTAGGGATGAGGCAGAAGGAGCTCTGGCTGCTGAAAGTTTTTACTTTTGTTATTCAAGGACTTTGAGAGGTCCCAGGACATCCTGTAAAAGTGTCCGAAGAGGTGGTGCAGCAGAAGAAAGGTGTCAGCAGTAGCTGACATGAACATTTTTCATGTTTTGACCACTTTTCTGTGGATAGAAGAAAGGGTGCATGTCGCATTCCACCATTAAGGCAGGGGCTACAGAACAATTGAATTAATATCAAGACGGAAACAACAGATAAAATAAGAAGCAAACAGCCTGGAAAGAAAAAAGGGAATTAGAAATAAAATCTCCCAGAGCAAATTGATTTGGAATACTAAGACATTGAAATTTATAAAGATACACCCAAGGAAATAGAAAACAAGTGGCACGCAAAATTAAGGAAGAAAATTCACAAGAAAGATGAAGCCATTATGAATGAATTTCTCCTTTGGATATAAATCTGGGTGCGAGTATGGACTTGGAACTTTCTCTTTCTCTTTTATTTTCTGTTAGTGGAATTTTGTGGAAGATTCACTGCCTTCTATGTAAAAGAACTGATTAAATTTGGACTTAAGTTATTGGCTCAGATAAGGCCTCAAAACAACTGAGAAGCCTACTGAGCCCTCTTTGCTCTTTTTTTTACTGTTTGAGTAAAGATTCTGAAAAGACTTCATGTCTGGCTTTCCTCCACCCCACAACCTTTCCCTCTTTGCAAAAACACCAGGGGTGGGGATGGGGGAAACCTACTGAGCCCTCTTTGCTCTTTATTTTTTACTGTTTGAATACAGATTCTGAAAAGACTTACAGTATCCAGCTTTTCTTCTGCCCGCCCCCAAAAAACCTATCCCTCTCATTCTCTATAAAAACGCCAGGGGTGGGGAAGGCCTACTGAGCCTTCTGCTCTTTTTTTACTGTTTGAATAAAGATTCTGGAAAGGCTTACTGTGTCCGGCTTTCCCCCTCCCCAAAAAAACCTATTACTCTCATTCTCTGCAAAAAATGCCAGGGGTGGGGGGCGGGAAGCCGAACAAGGCCTGCAAAATGCTTTTGGAGGTCTATCCTTTCCAAGGCCTCTCCTCCACTTGGCATGTGCACCTTATTATAACAAACCTGTAGCAGAGCACGGGTACCAAAAGCTAGTACTGTATAAAGCCAGGATGAAATTTGTACTTGAATTCAGCATATTCTAGCCTTAATTATTAATATTTTAAGTTATTTGGCTGGAAGTTGTTTGACTACACAACTATGGTGCAAGAAGAGTGTTTTGAGACCAAGAGACCAAACATTTGCTAATTTCAACTAAACAACAAGTTGAAGCAACAAGTCACATTATACATTTCCAAGTAGTACTAGGCTTGTGGTTGTTTAGTAAGGACTATCTATATAACTTGTCTTCGGCTATGGTGGCGATAGCGGAAGGCATGAAAATCCACTTTTAAAAATTCTGTTCTGGGGTTAACTGTGGCCTGTTCCTCCTCCTATTTTAGAGAAGATTTGAGAGTTTAAGAATGGAGTCATTGTACAGTACTCTGACAGTGCAGTAATCTACTTTTAGACAGCTTTCTTTTCACTTAGGTTTGAACACCATCTATCTATAGTAATATTTGTCAAAAACCACTCACTGGCCCCTCACTTACTTCTGACTCATAACTATATCTCAAAAACCATAAAAGCTACACCACTGGAAATT
>JANHFO010006944.1:0-11018 GCA_032468095.1 Pareas carinatus
GCTAAAATATTCGTTCATAGGTAAAACATTGTAGCAGACAATTTTGTGTACTAAGCTTAGGTCCGATCGTAGGCGGCATAGTTCCAGGCTTTCTAAGTCCAGGATTTTTAGTCTGGTGGTATACGGTATTCTGTTTTTAGTTTGCCATATTTTGTTTCCAACATGATCCCTCATATTATTGGCTATGGATGATGGAGCTATGGGTCAGCGTATCTAGAGATCAGTAGGTTGAAGAAGTCATGCCTGTATGATGGCAGTCTTGCAAAACGATTGAAAAATGCACATTTAACACTTGACTCGATGAGACTTAATTTATATCAAAGAAATGATTTGATAATTAAATTCAGAAAGAACATGACAGTTCCATGTCTGGGTTTCATCACATTAAATGCACTTGTAATTCACAGTTTCTTCATAAAAAGTGAATAGAGCTTCTTCTTTACTTCTTTTATCACTTCAGTTGTTGAGTGAAGTGAAAAGAGCAGTTTCAATTAATCAGATATGCAATGTTACTTTTAAAAAGAGCTACAGAAGAGGAAAGGAAATGGAAATTCTGAAAAATAAAATCTAGAAAGACAAGAGCATTTGGAAAGTATAAAGGCATATTTTTTGCTTTGATAAGCTCTCCTTTAAGAAAATATTTTTATGGATTGAAATGTATAGGCAGCTTTAAATATTCCTTCTGAAAATAATGCTAATGACATCAATGGCAATTTCTGAATCCCTATGGGAATTTATAGTGTTTTTTAAAAAAATGAAGTTGCATAGTTGTATTATGTAAAAGAAAGAAAGCATCAAAAAAAAAGCTTGATAACAAATTGAATCTTGGGAAGAGAAAAGTATGGATTAGACCGCTGAAGCTTTTGTTGGCACTGTCTAAAAGTCATCTCAGGCACCAATCTGTCTTGGCATTTATCCAGTCAAGCCTTTTACACTCTGCTTAGATGCCAGCGGGGTATGTATGTTACCTGATGACTATTAATGAAGAAGAAACTAGAATCTCTTACAGTTCCTGAGGATGAATAGTAATTACCTTTAATTAGGTTGGACTTGGTTCCACCTGTTTAGCAAAGCAGTGAGATGACAGCAGAGAAACCATTTCCTCTGCTTCCAATAATGGTTCTATACATAATGAAGCTTTTTAGCTCAGGAAGGGGTTTATCTCACTGGGACCGCTTGCTGGGACTTATAATTACACCAAAGGAGGTGTCAAGGTGCCCTTTAAATGTTCAGCTACAACAGGAGGTGAAATGCAGAGAAACCAGCAAGAATGTGCTTTGAAAGTAGAGGTCACACAATGCCAATTCACACACCTCTCAGAATTCAGAAAGTTTTTTAAAAAACTGACAATCAGCATTGGAATCTTGTGGGGTGGCATTTGAGTTTTAGTGGCATGGTATGGCTGGTGTTCTGCTGGTGTGGACCAGTTATTGGAGTGAGTGAAAAGGAAAAAGGTCTTGAAAGGCTGGTGCACTGTCACAAGACCAGATGAGCTGATCTGGCTGCAATAGGGACATTTTGAGACAGCAATGCCTGATGTATAGGTGTTGGCAATTTGTGTAGGAGTTGCAGAACCTGTGGGTGCAGTCAAAAGAGGAATCAAGTTAGAGTCTCACATGGACTAAGTCCAACCTCTCTTAAATTCTGTCAACCCTTATCTAGTGCCAAAGTAGTGCTAACCCTTAGTTGAGTAGATTTATGTTCATAGGTGTGAGTAGTAATAAATCAGTTTAATTGGAACTTTATGTGTGGTCCTTTTCTTTTGTGCCTGATGACTAGAGTCTCGTGGGTTTATACCCACCTCCTCAGATGATGGGAGAGATACTGCCAGTGTGCCTAGAAATTGGATGGAAGGAGAAAAGAAGAGATGAGAAAAAATTGTGCACAGAGTGAACACAATGGCTGAGGAAGTTAAGTGTGTGTAGCAGTTATCAGTTCCTGGTCAGAAAGGGAGAAAAAAAAATCCAGGGTAGCTTCCTTGTAAGAAGGGAAGTGTAAACAGGAAGGAGAACTCCACCCAAGGCAGGAAGGAGGGTACTGGCTTTGGTGGAGAAGACTTGGCCTCTGAGAATTCTTTGGTTGATGAGGTCTGCAACATACCTTCCCTGTCTGACCAGGTGGGACAGGATGATGTGCTAGGATGAAGATAACCTGGCCCATGCTGTGTAGGGCTTTAAAGGTCATAAATATTACCTTGAATTGGACCTGGAAGCAGACTGGCACCAAATGCAACTCATACAGCAGAGGTATTACCTGTGCTATTCTTTGGGCATCCAGGATTGTCTCCGTATTTCGTACCATCTGAAGCTTCCAGATATTTTTCAAGGGTAGGCCCACGTAGAGCGCATTGCAATAGTTCAAACAGGATATGATCAGGGCATGAGTGACTGAGTAGAGAGCCTCCCCATAGGAAAGGACGTAATTGGTGCATAACACAAAGTTGAGCAAAGACTCTCCTAGCCATGACTGTCACTTGCTCTCAGAGCAGAAATTGTGAGTTTACAAGAACCCCCAGATTATGCACTGGGTCTGTCTGGGGAGTGCAATCCCATCCAAGACCAAAGATGAAAAACTTCCAGATGCAAAGGGGCCTTTTACCCATAGCCACTCTTATCAGGGTTCATTTGAAGTCTGTTGTCCCCTATATTTGCTTCAGTCTATGAGCTTCCCAAGCAGCACATCTAATTCTTAAATAGATAGGAAACAACAGCCTGTACAAAGAGAATTGCTAGGTTGACCTGTCCTTTGGTGCCCTTTCACTCACAATAGTCAGCAATAGCAAAGAACAATGATCCCTACAACCCCTCACCATTATCATGACAAAGTGACTTATTCGGATGGATTCATTTTCTGTAGCAGTTTTAATATCTGCTTCTGCCCTTTGCAGAGCCAACAGTTAGGCATTAACGCTACCAGTGGTATAGGAGGCTCGAATACAGCAGAAACCCTCATTAGATGATATGCTCCAGAACATAAGGAGAGTAAAAAAATATATACTTGTCCTAGATGCAGAATATTGGTTTAGCTCAGCTATCAGTGAATTCTGAAGTAAGATGTATGTACTTTATTTTATTTATTTACTTCTACCCTGCCTTTATTAATTTTACAAATAACTCAAGGCAGTGAACGTATCCAACACTCTTCTCCTATTTTCTCCACAAGAACATCCCTATGAGGTGAGCTCAGCTGAGAGTGACTAGCTCAAGATCACCCAACTGACGTTCATGGCTAATGTGGGACTAGAACCCACACTTTCTTGCTTTCTAGTCTAATGCCAACCACTGGACCAAATTGGTACATTAAGAAATAGCTTCTATTGTTTGAAGAGAGAAAAGCAAGATAAAGAGAATAACAGCAATGGAGCAGAGAGAGACTCTTATACACAGGCAGCTAGCTAACAATAGGCCAGGTACGAAATAGATCCAGGGATGGATGTAAACACCTTCTCCCTTTTCTGTCTCGTTAGACATTTGATCCAAGATCAAAACAGCTCATAGGTGCAGAGAAATGATGCATCTCCAACAAAGGAAATGTGCCCTGAAAAAAACCTCATCTCCTTTCTGAAGAGAGGCAAAATGAAAGAAAAAGTCTAGAATCAGGACCATGGTATTACAAATTGTCCACCTCTTTATAGGAATTGGATAGTACATTCATTGGTACATGTGGAGTTTAGCCTGGGCAGGTCAAGTGCAAAAAGCATAGGATTTGCAATCCTATCTCTGAATAGAATTGACTTGGCAAGACAGTTTTCTCTCCATCTCTCCATGATAGCAGTCTTCCATTCCCTAAGGGATTTGCTGCCACAAAGAAGAGGGGCTAAACCTATTTCCCAAAGCACCTGAAGGCAGGACAAGAAACGATGGATGGAAACTAATCAAGGAGAGAACCTAGAACTAAGAAATTTCCTGACGGTTAGAACAATTAATCAGGGGAACACCTTGCTTCCAGAAGTTGTGGGTGCTCCAACACTGGAGATTTTTAAGAAGAGATTGGACCATCGTTTGACTGAAATGGTTTAGGGTTTCCTGCTTGACCAGGAGGTTGAACTAGAAGACCTCCAAGGTCTTTTCCAACACTGTTATTCTGTTATTTCATCTAATGCCTTCAAATGGGATATTCTTTGACTCATAAAATTCTCACCCGATTATAGGAGTTGAAATCTAATATTTCTACATTCTGTATATTTGCTTTCTGGAACATTCCTACTTTCCATCTCCTTTTTTCTTGACAGGTAACTTGGAGTGCTTTGTTCAGAACTCAGAATCATTCTTGAAATCTCCAGAAAGTCTGCTCAGATATTGAGGGCAGCCCAAAAGATGCAAATCTGTATTATTCACCCATCCATTGCCCCTTATTCTCAAAATCCTTAGCAGAAGAAGCAGCAGCAAGTGTCTCAGCTCATCTTCAACCTTCCTTTTCCAGGGATTTGCAAAGCTGTTTTGATAATTTATGTAATGTTCAGTGAACTGGTTCTCTATTCTCCTGAGTATGTTTTTATGATGATATCATCACCTGGTTTGCTATTTGCATCTATCTCTCTAGGGCCTTGTTGCTGTTACTTGCTGTTCTCATGGAAGATGGTCAGAAGATCAGAAGCAATCTCTCTGCTGCGGAAGAGATTTCTGAAACAACTTTCTTGGTTACAGTTGCTTCTTTTAGACCAATAAACTGCCTTGAGTGCTTTGTCTTAAGGACAAAGATAGATTTATTACAAGTGGTTTCTGAAAATATCCTGTGAAAATGATTGTGACCCATTGGTGTGCATGGACACTGAACGTCTACTAAAGAGTGAATACCGGAGCAGTGCTTGCAGTGAACAATTTCAAATTCTTTCCAGTTATGCTGTAAATTGGATTTCATGTCAGGTATATGTTGTTATTAGATGTATTTCATAGAATCAGAAACACTCAGCTAAGTCAGAGAGGAATAAAGTATAACAATATACTTTTCTGAAGCAGGGATCCAGAAACAATGCTGAACTTTTAACCTGTTTGTTCAATGTTCAGAGGAAGGTGGGTCAGTGAGCCACGGATAATAAGTTGTTTTTCCAGTACAATTATGGATGACTTCTTGATTTATTCCAGACTGTTGATTCCAATGTTTCTTACAAGTCAGAGGGAGAAAATTAAATGCTTTGCTAACCCAAGTGAGCATCTTAAGATGAGGAAATGTCAGGGACCACATCAAGAGATGCACTTGAAGGCAGCCTCTCAATTATTGATGAAGCTTATAAATAAACACAGGGACAGAGAGAAGGCTTACAAAGTAATGTGAAAGGGAGAAAGTATCCTCAAGTCAAGAAAGGGAATCTGAGTGCTTGCCTGTTCTAAAGTTTAAGGCGCTCTGCATTTTTTTCTCCCCTCCCTTTTATTTTTGGTAAGATCCAATACTATTTGAGTTGATGAATTAGCTCTTAGGATCTCAAGTGAATGGTCTCAGAGAAGGGAGAGAAAAGGCCATTGGAAATGAGGAGAAATTGGCAATTGAGACAACACATTTAGTGGAACAACATTTTTCAAACCTGGCAGAAATAATTCATGTATATGAGATTAAAAATAAGAAGCCCTGTGACTCAGACACATTTTGGTGCTGAAAGGTTTATAATGGCATACAGACTGAGAGAATCCTAAATAGTTTTCTAGGCTTTACTCTTAGTCACAAATAACCATTATTACCCAGTTGTTTATTTTTTTAAAGTTAGATGCTTATCACCTTACCTAACTTGCTTTTTAACAGTTCGTGTGGAGCTGCATGAAATTATTGTTAAAATAATTATTAAGAAGTTTTGAAGATCTCCTCCACAAAAGACATTTCAAAACAAGAGGGAAAATAGCTTGGCAAGTTTTGATCTTAGGTGCTTCCCAACCATTGTTTTTCACAGAGTTGTAAATCTGCTAAATTCAATATTCTATATTCTTATCATTTGGAGTCATGTGAGCTGCGCAATATACAAGTATTGTAAAACTTATATAAGCTGTGGTGGCACAGTGGTTAGAATGCAGTACTGCAGGCTAACTCTGCCAACTGCCAGTAATTTGATCCTGATTTGCTCAATGTTGATTCAGCACTTCCATCCTTCCGAGGTCAGCAAAATGAGGACTCAGATTGTTGAGGGCAATACACTGACATTGTAAACTGCCCAGACAGTGCTGTAAAGCACTGTGAAGCAATATATAAGTCTAAGTACTATTGCTGTTGTTATTGCTATTCTAAAACAAATATCAGATCTTGTTGAAGCAGAGAATTTGAGAAAAATAGTACCCTTCATAATGCATTTACTATGTATGATGCACTGATGGGACTCGCATATCATACACTGTAGGTTGTTAACCATAGTTAATACAGCACAAAATCCACAATTTGCTAGGATCACAAAATATACTAGAGTGTAAAGTATAACTGAGCATAAAGTGCAAATTATGAGATTGTTAGAAGAGATGAAGGGCTCTGGCATATGTAAATTAGGTATACATATTGTACAATCTGATAGAAAATGGGAAACTATGTTTATTTTGCCCATTAAGTGACTCTTGACTATAATACAGCCTTAATTTCTAAAGCCAAATACATGTGTCTTTGATTTTTCTGTTACTATATTGTTAGATCTACTTTCCTGGGTATTCTTCAGAAACTTTTTTATCCTAGGAATATAAAATGCATACATCTAATTAATTTTGGAAGCATCAAGATATGTGGGATTAGTAGAATTTCATTTCTTTTTCTGTTTGAACTTTCTTGTATTTTAAGTAAAGATTATTTTAAATCAGTTTTGGTTTTAGTATGATTTGGCAGAAATGTCACAAGAAATGTATCAATTCCTTTTAATACGAACTGGATTTGTTTTTTCTTGAAACAACCCAAGTCTCTTGAAATTATGTAGAATTTAAACATGGAATGTAAAAGGAGTAAATTGTAAATAGTATGAATTAACAAATGAAATGAAGAAAACAATTATGGTGGATGTATGTAAGACTAAGGTTAAAATAAAGGATGTAATAGAACGAAACAAAGGTGATCTGATTTTGTGGAGTTGATGAATACATTCAGAAATTGAAGAAGTAATAATGAATATGAAGGCTAAAATGTATGTTACATCTTACCTAGACTGTTGTGAGTGTGTATGAAAGTAGGAAATTCTTAGTTTGGTGATGGTTGCATGGTATGCTATGGTAAATGATCCAAGAATTTCAAGATTCAAGAATGGATAAGAATGGTGATATGCTCAGAAAAAGTATGTATGCTTTGGTTAAACACGTTTATGCATATGAAAATAATTCTAAAATCATGATTAATTTAGGATAAAATATTCAGAGAATGAATGGGTACAAGGGTAATGAGAAATTCTGAATATAATTCTAACAAAAATTGACCTGGAAAAAATTATGTAGTTGACACATCACAGATCAATATTTTTTTTAGATTGGCATCAAAAGCCATTTTTAAAAACTGAATTTTTAATCAGCTAATACTGACACCGTTGGACTATTCCATGCATTTGAATCATACTGAAACATAGCTTTCAGTGACAGACACGGAATGGCTTTGGGGACTGGGCACTCAAAGCTTCAGAAGCCTATCTGTCTGAAAATCAATATTATCTATCAAACTGTAATATTCAGGATAAAATGGCACTTTTAAAGCAAGACTGTAAATTAATAAAAGACATGATGGTAAGAGAAAACCTTACACTGAGAATTCAAGAATGCCACCTACTGGTGGTGTTTCAATATGAGTTTCCCCAAAGGAGAATAAAGAGAAGTTTCTTTTAATAAATAGCTAATCTAACTCTGTAGTAAAATATTTCTGTTATAAGGACAGGATAATGAAACTGCATTTTTCTGTTTCTTTAAGCTAAATAAAAACAGCACAACAGCATTATTATGCTTCTTCTGCAGCCAATGTAAAAATGAAATTTGCTAGTTATTTTACTGGAGTCTGCAGTAGGTGAAGTCTCCTTGAAGAATAACCATTTAGGACAAAGTTTACTACATACGAACTTCACATATAGTGATACCTTTGATAAACAGAACAATTTTTTTTCTTATCCTCTTCTTTTTTATTGGTCCAAAGAAGATTATTTAGGTTGTTCTAGAAAGGTTTGTTAGCTGTCTAATCACACTAGAACAATATTGCAATAATATTATGTTCCTACAACAATAATATGTTTGTAGTATCACACTAACCCACAATATGGCTTGACTGTTTTTTTAATCTATCTTTTTTAATTTTAATTGCAAAGTTAAAATACTAAATCCCAAAAAATAGAAAAGAGGGTTGACTGGTTATGATTTAGTGTGTGCAGCACACTCAGCTATAGAATAATGATATAGTATCAGATGAGAATATAGCTACCGGTATCTGGCAGTGGGAACTGGTCCCAAGGATGCATTTCAATAGTTAAATGCCTCATACCTTGAAAAGACAAAGACACTTCTTAAATTGTAATCATATACTCATACAGGAATGCTTTCAAAAATAACCTAATAGACGTTCCACAAGGAAGTCATAATTCTGAAAAGCTACTTTGATATGGCTGATAAAAATTTTCCTTACAAATGTTTGCCAAGACAATCTATTAATTGGCTTTTAAGATAAAATCTGTCATGAAAACAACATTCAATACAATTCTTATTGTGGAAACAACTGCACCACATCCAACAAACTTATATAAAGGTATTTTATCTAGGCAACAAACTTAGAAACTCTAGTTACCCTGAGCAATATTGATGACCTCTGAAACAAAAGCAGATTACCTTTCTGTGTAGATCTGGCTAGAATCACTGTGCTCTAAGAGTATTTTGTAGACTTGCTAAACAATACTCAGAAGCAAAAAGTAAGTGGAGCTCTGTCATCCATTAAGCTGTCCCTTAGTTTACAATTGCTGTTTCATAGGAGGAGGAACTTACTCTCTACCTGTATACCTGTTCCTTCTGGGGACAAATAGGTGCCAGGTGAGATTGAGAAACTCAACTTGCCCCACCCAGTGACTCAGTTGTAGCCAGTATACTTAGCCAGTAAACTAAGCTTCTGTTCGGAATAAGGAAGAAAACAGGAGAGGAAGAAACACGATTAAGAAATTGCGCATACCATCCTCCTGGAAATGCACAAAACAGAAGAAAGTTCCAGAGCAAAGTCTCCAGGAACAGGTTAGCACAATTTTGTCTCAATAATGCTGTGATTCAAGGATACCTGCTGATCTTCAAAATACAAGACATGGAGAAAGGTTTTTCCATGGACTGGAGGGGGTGTGGTTTTGCATGCTGCCTGCATCTTGCAAAAGGGGCTTAGCTTGCTTGTGCGGCCCAGTTGCTGGCATGTTGTGGCCCGGTAACGGTCCATGGACCGAGGGTTGAGAACCCCTGGTTTAATAGCAAAAAGCAGTAAGAACTAAGAACTAGTTCCTGTATCTACATGGACAAATCCACGTTCTTTTCTTGGTAGCAATATGGAATTGCTGCTGGCCTTCTACGACTTTTCTTTTGCCTTTTCAATTTAGCTAACAGCTTGAGTTGTCCTGGTAATCTATTATCCAGGTATTAGTTTGCTCTGCTTAGCCTTGCAGAGAGCAAGTTGTTGCTAGAGGCAAAGACATCTTTCATTATATTCTAATTTTGGAGGGGGTGAAATATTGAAAACTATTGGCAGTTTTCCACCATTTTGAGATGGAATCAGAGAAAAATCATAAATGAATAGCCTGACCACAGTTTAATAGCAAAGAATAACTTGTTTTCTCCTAAATTAAAAACAAAACCAAAAAAGGAAAATCTCAACAGGGTTCACAGGCACGATGGGAGCTTATCTACTTAGATATTTTTGCCTCAAAAATGATGTGGTGCTCTCTAGCACCAAAAGGTTGCCTGATTCTAGATGAAAATAAGGATGCGCTTAAATAAGCAAGAATAATGAAGAATACAGCAAAACTTCAAATTCTATTTTGTCTCATGAATTATTAGTTACATAATGGTCAAAGTAATTACTACATTGTTGTCGTTCAACTTAGTTCTAGAGTCAAGCTTTATGGACGCATCCATGCAATTTTCTTCGGAACAATAAAGGTAGTCCTTGGATTACAATTGTAATGGAGCCAGGAATTTCGATCATTAAGTCGTGAGAGTCAAGGCACCCTCTCGTATAGAAACAAATTCTGTTCGTATTCTAAACGTCTAAATACTTTCTTTGTTCAATGAGATCAATCCTATTTTTTCAGTTATGACACACAAATCCTTGCCCCAATTTGAGCACTTACATGATTTTGCTGCCAGGTGAATTGTTTTATAAACAATATGTTTCGTCTAAAGCTGTATCTACGCTGTATCCAGTGCAGCTTTCCGGAATAAATCTGTAGATGAATTCTGAGCTCTGCCTCAATCTGTTTCCCATTCTGAGCATTCATATCGTCTCTCATTCTGACTTCTTTAATGCCTAGCAAGCGTTGTGTTTTGACTGAAACTGTCTGTTCCAGAATTTTATGGAAGCTACTGTTTTGAAAAGAAACCGATTTCTACTTATTAGTTTTGTTTTTATTTCAGCTTTTCCTCTCTATTACCTTTACATTTGGAGTTTTGAAGCAACATCGAACAAACTTAGTTTTCTCACACACTAGCTTTTGATACCCGTGCTTCGCTATGGGGTTGTGAGGCCCACGCTGCCTGTTTTGAGGCCAGTGCGGCCCTCCTGGGAGGGCCGCACGGTCATTTCTCAGGCCAGTGCAGCCTGTTCGGAGGCCCTCAGAATATGCAATGCTGGCCTCACAAAGGCCGCCCAGCCTTCAGAACGGGCCACTGACCTTGGAAAAGGCCGCATGGCCCTCCAAATGGCTCATGCTGGCCTCCAAATGGCCTTTTCTGAGGCCACCGCGGCCCTTTTTGAGGCCAGTGCGGCCCGTTGGGAGGGCCACGGGGACATTTCTTTCACCAGCGTGGCCTGTTCAGAGGCCACCATGTCTCAAAGGTAGGAACTGCTGAAGGTAGTGTGGTGAAGGCAGGCAGGTGGGGGTCACAGGGGGGGCAGGAGTGGGG
>JANHFO010006944.1:15283-26030 GCA_032468095.1 Pareas carinatus
TTATAAGTGTTTAGATTATATTGTGTGTTTATTGTATGTTTGTTAGCATTTTTATGTTGAAAAAATAATAAAAAATTTTAAAAAGGAAAAGGAAAAAAAAGACACAAAGTGCTTTAAAAAAAGTAAAAAACAACAAAAGATAAAAATGTCATTTTAGCAGGTTTTACAATTTTATAATTACACACACACACACACACACACACACACACACACACACAGCTTTCCAATGCTGCAATATTGTTTGTTTGTTTGGACCCTAATGGGACGGAGAATCTATTTATGTTGTCCAGTTGTCATATTTATAAAAAAAAATGCTGCCCATTTTACCACAGGGTGTTTCTTAGTATCTGCATATTAAATTTATGTATTGCTAACATATCTTTAAAAACTAATAGCAGATTTTTTTAATTTTAAACGATTTAATACGTTTTTCTAGTATCTCAGGTATCTCGGAAGTTGAAAATGATGCTGGTCCAAACAATGTTGTTGCTATGTCCTGAGATTTCCTGGCTGACTCATACCTCCATTGGAAATCTGAGCGGCTCAGGGCTGTCCTGCAGAGATTCCGCGATTCAGGCTCAGACAGGACAAATGCAAAATAGGCGTGGAATCAACCGAGTTCTTTGGGTTCCAGATCGATGCCGAGGGCATCCATCCAGCTGAGTCAAAACTATGGGCGATTCAGAATGTGCCTCGTCCCACAACAGAAGGGGAGTTGCAGGCATTTCTGGGGCTGTTGAACTTTTCGCCCCACAATTGCACTATGGCAGAGCCCCTCTACAGAATCCTTGATGCTAACGCGCCTTGGAAGTGTACAAAGATCTACGATAAAAGTTTCATGGAGGTAGAACACCTCCTTGTGTCCAATGCAGTCCTCATACACTTTGATGAGAACCAGCCAATTTGCATCGCTTGCGATGCTTCGCCTTACGGTGTCGGGGCTGTCTTGAGCCACATTACAACCAACGGGGAACAGCTTCTCATAGCGTACTATTCCCACACGCTCTCAGCAGCTGAGCAGAATTGCGCACAGATAGTGTCTGGAATTAAGAAATTCCGTTTTATACAAATCATAAACCATTGTTGGGTCTGTTCACAACAGACAGACGCCACACATCTTATCGCCATGCATGCTTCGGTGGTCTATTTTCTTATCAGCATATTCTTTTACACGTATTCATAAACCGGGGAAGGAAATGAGCCATGCTGATGGCCTCAGTAGACTGTCGCTGCTCAATCTGGAACCGGATCCTGCTCCAGGGGCTAGAATCCTGTCTATCCAGGGTTTGCCAGAAGCGCCCCTGCATGCGGGGGATGTGGCTGCTGAAACAGCAGTGGACCTGATCCTCAGCTGTGTGTTACAAGGAGTGCAACGCAGTTCCTTAGATTCCAGTTGGGATACTGAATTCCGAAGTTATTACACAAGGAAAAGCAAACTTGCCATGTGGAACGCATGATCCGAATGACCAAGGAGGCTCTCAGACAGTTAGTTCACAGCGACTGACACCATTGGCGTGCAAATTTCCTCCTAAGCCAGCGAACCACACCTTGTGTGTTCACAAGTAAGAGCCCTGCAGAACTGTGTTGGGGTTGCCGGCTCACGACTAAACTAGACAGACTGCACCCAGACAGAATGGTGGCCCCTCCGGTGCTGCCGGGACCCCTGAAGAATTTATTGTGAGAAACCTTTTCTGGGCTCGGGACTATGGCCCAGGTTCTCTGGGTGGCTGCGGAGGTCACAAAGGTTTCAGAGCCTGTTTCCTACAGGTTCGTGGTGGAGGGTAGTTGTGTAATTCGATGACATGTCGACCAGCTTTGCCTATGGTTTTGGGACAGGGCACTTGACCCAGACACTCGGGGGGAGGGATCGGCTTGTACCTGAGGACCTGGGGCCTATGCAGAGCCATCTCTCTGCCACCTGCTAGCTGAGGCAGGAGAAATCGAAGCCTCATCGGACGCTAGCACTAGCAGGGCTGGAGCGGTTTCCCAGGAGCCACCCGACACAGAATGAGTTGATGTTGACTCGGAAATTGGAATAGACTTCCCAAGAGCTAGCAGGCTATAGCGGTTCGAGAACCGGAGGAAGCTTGCCATTGATTTCACCAGGGCCAACTGACACATCGATGTGGCCTGGGTTGCCAACACCTACCAAAGTGCTGGTAACTCGTCCCCTACTGACAGGGCCTCGTCAACCGGAGCGGATCTGGATGCCACCGTCATATTACAAGGATTTTGTTAATCCGTGAAGTTTATGTTTGCACCGGGGGGGGAGGGGTGTTATGTCCTGAGGTTTCCTGGCTGACTCATACCTCCAGTTGGAAATTCTGGAGTAGGCCAGACACTCTGTCTGCAACCTGAACAAAAAGTGGGAACTTTGGGAAGTTCTTATTGTCTCTAAGTGTATATAAAGGCTGTTGCACAGCCCAGTCCACCCTCTTCACTCTGTAGCTGTTACTTATTTATTTGTAAATAAACTGTTCTGTTTTTACGACCATGTCTCTGATGTCTGACTGGACTGAGAACAGTTGTTAAGAAATGCGATTGTAAATATTGCCATTGGGTTATATCTGATAGTTGATATTATTTTTTAACATAGAGCATGTTTAAAATTCATCTTTTTCATCTATTAGTTGGTCCAAAGTCAATGTACTCACATCCAATTTTTCCATATTATCTTTTCCCCAATTTTAAAACTTGGATTTCCCCATAAAGTCAATTTAGCACAGGAAAATCTTTTTTTAGACATTCCATTTCAAACTTTTCTAACTGATGTAATTTTTACTAGAACTCAGATATTCTCAGAATCAAAGAACTCCATAGGAATTTTCTAAACAAAGAATTTATTTTCTGAAAGCATTTTCCAAATATATAAACTGCAATTCCTCTCAAGCTATAAATTAATCTGGGAATAATACTCATTTTGAGACGGTTCACCTTTCAAAGAAAAATCTTCTTTAACAGTGCAGGCTCAGGGTTAGAAGAACGGTGGCAACATCAACACCTTGTTTTCTCTCCCTCTTCTCTAGCAACTTTATGAAAAACTAGTTGGACTTAATAAAGGCATTGGTTGCTGTGGATTGTTGGAATAGATATGTAATTTTTTTTAAAAATATTAAATTTATTTGTTACCCATCAGAGGTGACTCAGAGTAATATTGACTAGACTAGAAATGATGTTAATTATCGTTAACATTATGTTTATTGGGAGTCACCCAGAGTTTGATGTAAGATTGGTGGCTATATAAATGTTTTAAAATAAATAAATGATGTAGCACTACTGTGAAAGCCAGATTTATTCTTCCATTGAATGACGTAGCTGTGACTATGTTCTCATTTGTACTTGTCTTAGAACAGGTAGCAGAATATTTTTTTTCTGTCCTTGTATCTGAAATGTGACTTTCTGACTAATTTTTTCAACTGTGTTTTACATAGGCTTTTCCTCTTAGACTGCAGTATGACCGTCTTACAGGAAGGCTGCAGGAGCTAGATGGCTTCCTCTTGGAATCTCCCAGTCATTTGGCAGACAAACCCAGTTCTTCATGTTATGGAGCAACTGATGCAGAGAGAGAAAGGGCCCTAAGCTGGTTAGCTCAGGAGCGCTTTGTCCCATTTCAAAGGTTGAGTACTAAATCTTTACACATGTCTTAGCCCTCTGGGTCAGAGTCTCTGTTACTGACTTTTCACTGAATTCCCAAGTCCCAGAATATTTGTAGATTGGTTGAAGTATCTTTTGTGTAAGTCTTTGCATACAACAAAAATGGAGTGAATAAGATACCTTGAGATCATTAAATATTATCTGGTAGGTAATCTACTTATTCTATAGTAAGTCGCTTCTTAGGAAAGCAACAATGGCAGCTATTTATTTAGCCAAGACTTATTCAGAACTTGAACAATAAAAATGACTTTAGTGTTGAAATCGAACACTCACTCAATGGACAGCATTATTGGTTTCAGAATAGTATTGGACACTGCAACTCAAATCTTTGATGTAATAATTATGCTATCTGTACATGAGTAATCACAACTTCCTCTTAAACATTTGGCATGAAAAGGCAGGGAGTGTAGCTGAATATGAATAGATATTCTCAGGACTACCCAAAATGCAGTCTGAATTTTATAAAAGAGAACGTAGAAGGATTTCTTAGGACTCAGACTCTGCTTTGAATTATTCTCGGTTTGAAACTTTCTTTACTGTCTATCTCTTGTTAGGACTGTCTATTATTTGGAATACAAATTAGCAAAACTGCTAGTATGTCCGCTGGATGAGAGCTACCCAATGAATCGTTATGCCATTCGTGGTTACAGTCGTCAGTCTGATAGTACTGCCATTTCCAGCATCCCCAGTTTTCCATCAACAAATCAGGCATCACCTGGTGTACGGAGGGATGTCTTGCTCAGATGTCCTAGCCAAACACGTAGCACCCCAGCCTCTCTAGGTAAGTCAACCTGTAAACTAAGCATCATCTAAAGGGGATCTCAGCAACCTGTCTAAATTACTTCCTAGATTTCTTTGCATGCATAACAGTATTAATAGTTTTGGCTAAAGAAGCCTGATTGTCACACTCAGGGTTTTTTTTGTCCAAACTTTCAAGCAGGTTTGAGTTCTGAAGAAAGGCAGGAAAATGGCCACATGGAATACTTATTCCATATTAAGGGGGACAGTTCTCATCCATATTTATAGCCTCCAAAAAGGTATGAATAACATCAAAGCTTGACTGGTCCTACTTTGGTCCTCTTTTCATAGTTTTTGGTACTAGAGTGCCATTCCTTCATTCACTTCATATACAAAGATCTGTTCTTTGGGAAACTATAACCTTTGAATTCTTCATAGTATACTTTTCCACATGCTGCATACACTGAAATTTTCCTGAGCAAGCATTTTTTACCTGACTTGAGAGAATTCGACTCTCATATTCTATCTTTCATACATGTCCATTTACAGACACAGTGACCCATATGGCAATATGTACTAATTAAATGCACACACATATACAAATAGTTTCCCCCTCACACTTGTGTGTTAGTCGCAGCTGACTCTAGGAGCAGTGCTCATCTCTGTTTCAAAGTCGAAGAGCCAGTGCTGTCCGAAGATGTCCACATGGTCATGTAGCCAGCATGACTAGACACCAAAGGCTCACGGAGCGCTGTTAGCTTCCCACCGGAGTGGCCCCTATTTTTCTACTTGCATTTTTACATGCTTTCGAACTGCTAGATTGGCAGAAGCTGGGGCGAGTAACGAGAACTCACTCCATTACGCGGCACTAGCGATTCGAACTGCTGAACTGCCGACCTTCCAATATATAAAGATAAAGGTTAACCCTGTCTAGTGATTTTCAATTCTAGGGGGTGGTGCTCATCTCTGTTTCTTAGCCAAGAGAGCCAGCATTGTCCGCACAGAATGCTGTTACCTTCCCATCAGAGTGGTACCTATTTATCTATTTGCATTTGCATGCTTTTGAACCACTAGGTAGTAACAAGAAATCACCCCATCCCATGATACTTGGGTCTTGAACTGCCAGTCTTCCAATCGACAAGCCCAGTGTCTTAACAGTTAGATTACTGTGCCCCCAATGAAAATATATTGTTCCTAATATACTGATACTGTGTTTCCCCGAAAATAAGACACTGTCGTATATTAATTTTTGCTCCCAAAGATGCGCTAGGTCTTATTTTCAGGGAATGTTTTTCCATTGAGGCCTCCCAGAACCGCTGGAGGGGAGGCCTTATTATCTGGAAGGTCTTATTTTCAGGGAATGCCTTATATTTCAGCGAGAGGCAAAACTGTAAGTAGGTCTTATTTTCGGAGGATGTCTTACTTTCGAGGAAACAGGGTACCTGGTTCCTTAATAAATGTTAACTTATTCTATACGAATATACTTGTCATTTTGAATCCAACACTATTGAGGCATTCTTACCTCCTGATAGAGCTATGCATAATGCATTACAGGTCGCAACAGATGGTAGCACCAAGCTGACCTTGGAAGAAGTAGGCAGGGTTAGTCCTGGTTAGTATTTGAATAGGAGAGCACCAAGAAATTCCAGACTTCGAATCTAGACTGGGAAGATGGGGAAAAAAACCTTGATGAAAACATGGATAACACATTGCCATATGTTGTTGACGACATAAGATGAATGTCGTCACCACTCAAGCTGACTTAAGGAAAACTTTACTCGTATACTGCAGTGTATATGATGGGTTTTGGTGTGGTTGACCAAAAAAAATTCAGACTCATTATTTTTTGGAACAGATATGATAAGCAGCTGCAAGACAAGAAGCAGCCATGGGACCAGAAATATAATTTTTGATATATTGTGCACAGAGACAATATATGCTGACACTTTATGCTGATAATCTGGATTTCACTGCAGATTGCTCTGAGGACTATTCTCTGTCTACATCTTTTTTACATGGTCTCTGTTTTATTTTTCATTGCATATAGTTTTAGCTTAGAAATGACAAGATCTTTTTTCAGAGCAGGAATGATGATGTCATGTGTCAGAACACCAAGTTAACTGATGTTCTTTGCTCTAGGAAGCCAGTGGAGTGATAATGTGCTTTCAGCTTCATTAATGTTTATAGTAAATTAGCTCAAATCCAGAAGAAAATTAGAAAATGGAGAAAATGATGCAGTATAGGTTGAGGAGCTATTTAGTTTATTGTTGGTTGTTCATACTAGCTGAAGAGTTGGACGATGGGTTGCGAAATGGCTTATTTCTAATTAAAAGCTAAAAGTGACACTTGCTAGTTCAAGATATTTTGCTAAAATGTAATGGGAATCTATTAAGCTAACAAAGTTTTATTAATACAAGAAGAATGCAGTTCTCCTCACTATTACTTCCAATACAAAATGTGATATAAGTGATTGTAGGACATTCCAAAACAGATTTTGGAAGGACATGGAAAGCTGCAAGGTTCAACCTTTCTACCATCTCATTAAGTTATTATATTCCTTTGTGATTTATATACGTTATCCAATAGTTTACTCTTAAAAGATCTTTGGACATTCTGATCTTTTATCCTTTTCTTCAGGCCGTCTTGCAAAATCATCTGACCAAATGTCCCTTGATGTTTTCTTGGAGCTCTCTGATATTTTGAGCTTTGGCCAATCCCAACTTGAAGCGCATCCAAGCAGAGTTCAGCTCTCAAGACTCAGATCAGACACCAGTATAGAAAGGAGAAATGGTGAGAACGTTACAACAGGTTTGAAAGTATTGGAGGTTCCTCTTAAAACAGCGATCATGTTGCCATGGGAAATGGGCAGCCAGATGCTATTGCGTTCACAGCTAGTTTATCAGCTTCCAATTTAGAGAAAAGAATATAGATCTAGATAATCCTGTAGTCTGATTCAGCAAGTTTCTTCTCATTTTATTAAGGTCCAGAATTAAATGCTCCATGAATAATGGTAAATTCTAAAGACAAAACCTATCTTGATAGGATTTCTGTAATAGGCCTTTTCTGAAAAGGTATCAGCAATGTTTCAAACAATTGTTGCTCAGTATGCGTACAGCAAACGGCAGCATAGTATATTATCTAAAACATTTATAATGTAAACATGGAAGAGAATTTAGATAACTCGGGGTTAAACTGTTGGGTTCTTGGTTCTCTCTGAGTGTGGTTTTCTTGCAGACATTTCATTATCAGGCTTTGTGGGGCAGACAGGTAGAATCACATTGCAAGCCCCAATTGACAATCAAAAGACATTATGGAAGCTCCTTAATTTTGCAACACATAGATATATGGTCAGACTCCACCACAATTTCAACTAGGAAACTGTTGACATTTTAGATCAAGTCAAATCAAAAATTGTTAGGGGATTCCTTGTAGCTTGGCATTCAGACAAATCAGTCATCAATAGAGACAAGCTCAATTTACATACCATTTAAAAGATATAATCAAAAGCTTAGGAAGGAAATAACACAGAAAACATTCCCTTCAGCAGCCAACACTCAGATAAGCAGGAAAGAGTACCAGATAAACAATCAGGGAAGAAGCAAAATTCTCATTAAAGAACATCAAGAGGAAGCTATATCCTTACAAAGGTTGACAAGGCCAGCTATTATGCAGCATATAAATAGGCAGCAAACTCTACTTTTCCTTGCACTGATGACATTACCTTGCCTGGCAATCAAACGTCTTTAAGAAAACAATCAGGTTCAGTACTGAAACCCCATCAATGTAGCCATAAGATCTCATAACTATGGGAAAGCAAAAAAAAATACTGTTCAGGAAAAACAGCATTAGAAAAATGGATTGTGATACGTTCTCTGGGTTTTTTGATGGAAGCATTTATCACAATGATTGGATTAAATAACTATGCGGATCTAACTTTGGCTTGGTTTGCTCTGAATATATTTGGTTTACTCTGAAAATATTTAAACCTATTTGCAGATTTGAATCAAGAATGGTGATTAATCACAAGCTTGTCATAATAGAATGCAATATTGAAAAAATGTCAGAGTATAGATGTGATTTGTTCACATAGTGTTTGTGTGAGTTGCTTGTGTGTGAGGACCATACCTATAAAGGAGAATTAAAAGAATGTTGTTCTTCCCATATGCAAAATGACAAAAGTGAATTTAAAAAGTAGAAAAAGTTTTCTTTGCCCAGATACCTCAGAAAGTGTTTTGCTGATTGAAAGGGAGGTAACAATGAACAACATTTTTGCATTGTGGCTTTGTGCTGTGCAGGAAAAATGCAGACCAGATATTTACTTCTCTGCAAGTCAGTAAAAATGTAGAGATGTGAGAAAGATTACCACATTTTGATCTAAATAGAACATTTGAATTATGAGATGTTTGCTTAAATGTGGAATTGAAGATTGATTGCTTAGTCAATAGTTCAGCAATGAGCAGGGGAGAAGACATGTTAAGAGTAATACCTCATTTGTTATTTATGGAGAAATTTATAATGTTATGATGAGTGAGGAAGGCTATTGAGGGAATATGGATTTATTTGTACTTTTGTATGAAACTCTGTAGAGAGCCAATTTGGTGTAGTAGTTAAGGCAACAGGCAAGAGACCATAAGTTCCAATACTGCCTCAAGGGAGAAAGCCACCTGGGTGACCTTCGGCCAGTCGCTCACTCTTAGCCCTAGAAAGGACGCAATGACATACCACTTCTGAAATCTTGCAGGTAAAACTGCAGGGTCTAGTCCAGACAGTCAACAATGAGTGAAAGGCACACATGAGCATGCACACATACACAAATGCATACAAAAAGTAGGTGATGTACTTCAGTATCAAGAATGATTTCCAGTACATTTTCAATAGCTATTATGACTCAGAAAGGAAAATACATCTGAAAATCAATGTATTAAAGACAAGGATAATTGTTTTTAATAAGGAAAAGGAAAGAGAATGATTGCAAGTTATACATAGTTAGTGAACAACAATAGCAAGTAGAAGAAATTGTATAGCTTAATAAAATATTAAGATTAAGATTAAGATTTTTTTTTGCAGAGACTGGAAGAAAATTAGCTGTTGGTATGTGGTCAGTTGCAAGGAAAGAATATTTGTCAAAAGAAACAAAAATGGTAAAGAATCAGAAGATAATTCAGCCCACTCTGGTATAGAGAAGTGGGGAATGATGTCAAAAAAACCATAGAAGTAAATTGAATGAGATACCTAATTATAAATAGTAAGACGAGAAGAGATGCCAGCGTAGCATTGAATAAATGTGCATTGAGTACAGTACAATAGTAAGTGATCAGTATGAAAGAAATATATTGAGAAGGTTTGGTCAAATAGAATAGATGAGGATCAAATGCCAAAATAAATCCATGAAGGAAGTTAATGAGTTTAAAGAAAGAAGATCAAGAAAGTCATGGTTGGATGAAGTTGATGAAATTCTCCTAAAGAGAGAGGTGAGAAGTTTAAAGAACAAAAGACAATGTATGTATTGGATTTAACAGAATAAAGGATGAATTGGAAGTATAGAAAGGTAGGGAGAGATATTGAATGAATTGTGTGGGAGTAGATCAGTTTTAGCTTTGTTTTTCTAATCTCATGCCTTTAATTTGTTTGTCTTACTATCCTATTTCCCTGAAATAAGATCTAAGTGGAAAATAAGCCCTAGCATGGTTTTTCAGGGATGCTTGTAATATAAACTCTACCCCCAAAATAAGCCCCAGTTAAGATTGCCAGCCAGACGGACACATTTAGAGCAAGGAGCGCACACGAAAGAGCCTTATAAAAGGTCGTCATTGTGGACAGAGGGTAGGACATGATTGTATTTGAATAAATGTAGATTTTTGTACATGAAAAAATAAGACATTTCCTGAAAATAAGTCTTAAAGCATCTTTTGGAGGAAAAATTAATATAAGACCTGGTCTTATTTTCGGGAAACATGGTATTTTTTATTGCTATGGTGTGCATTGCAGTCTTATCCTTACAGCATAAAGAGCATTATGTGTATACATGCTTCCAAATATATAAGCATAACTTTGTGGGAAGGCTAGTGTGTTGCTTGACAGCAAAACTCCCAAAGTCTGCAAAGTCAATTTCAGTTTTATAGAACTCAGGCTGATCATCTACGTCTTTTTAAAGGATTGAGTCTCTTTTTCCTTTCCCTAGATCAAATGTTTCTTTTTGGTTCTAACATGTGTCAAGCTCAACTCCTCCAAGACTGAGTGGCTGTGGTTACCGGCGTCCCGATATGGCCAGCTTGAATCATCGCTGGTCATTGGGGGCGAAACATTGGCCCCCACGGAAAGGGCGCGCAACTTGGGGGTCCTCCTGGATGCACGG
>JANHFO010006944.1:44819-63113 GCA_032468095.1 Pareas carinatus
ATGGCTGTGCACCGCCCTGGGTCCCTTCGGGGAGAAGGGCAGTATAAAAATGTAAATAAATAAATAAATAAATAAATCAGTGATAAATAACCAAGGAGCAAGAAGAAAAGTAAGAACAAAAATCTGTATGTTGGCAATATTTTTAAACTATCCTCCTCTTTGGCAGTAAGTTACAAATGTATCACTTTATATTGCTAATGAAGTTTCCCCAAATAAGAGTCCTGCTACAAAAATGTGTGAGGGAGCTGCTAGTCAAGACCCCTGGCAGTGTATATTGAAGCAGAGAGTGATGTGGCAGACTGCAGGGATTATGCAGGCCTTGGTCTTCCCACTGGATTGGAATTTTCAAGGAAATCCACTTTGCACACACCATCTCAAAGCACGTGCAAAACACCCCAATTTAAAAGAAACAGGACAAAAATACTTACACTCCACAGCACAGTTCCACGGAGGTGTTCACTGCATGCTTAGAATCCTCAGCCAAGACCTTTTCAACTGGGACACCTACTGACACCACACGAACCAGATTGGGATACACCTGAAAGATTTCGGAGAAGACCACATGACAATGGCAATTACTGGCTATGCAGCTGGTGACCTGAAACAATTACATGGACATAATTGTATGCAAGGTGACAGCACCTTTGAGAGTTTGCTGAAGACCAATCTGTGGGAAGATCTGCACACACAACCTCCACTCATTTCCCCATATTTCTTAAAGATGGCAGTACAGCAGCACCATCCAACCAAGCCCTGCCATCTTTGTTTGTATTAGCAACACATGCGTATACAAAGGGACAGGGCTTAGATCATGTGCCGTGACCACTAACCCGCCTGAAGCAATTGGTGCTGGATGGGAAAGATATTACTAACAGAAACAAGTGGAGGATGGTTGAATTTGACATATTTTCAATAAAAGTCAACCCCAATACTTGGCTACCAGTTTCTGAGATTCTCAAATACCATGAATTTCAAAAGTTCGAGTTTTCAGAACACTCAATATTTTGGGCTGGGAACTAAAACAAAGAGCGAAGGAACAAAGATGAAAATGGGATTCAGAAGCAGCCGCCAAGTAGCATAAATTATGGAGAAAGCATAAAGAACTTTGCAAAATACTGGCTGTTTCAGATGTTTTTAGATCCAATTTACTTTGAAATTTAACCAATTATATTTTGCAGCGCTTCTGCTCCCTAAGTCCCATTTGGGAGTTATAGACTAACAGACATAGAGGGGTCACACATGCTTCTTCCCACTCTGCGTACGGAATATGAAAGAAGACAATGTGTTCAGCTGTACAGGCAAGGCATAAATGGGAATTCTGCATAACTGCAAATCTTGATCATGCAGAAAATATAACTGTTCAGATGAACATGATAACATTCTCTGCACAAATTTAGTTCAATCATGGAAGAACATGATATAATGCTCTAAAATGTATGTTTTTCTAGGGTTTTTATTAACATTTTCTTTCAAATGTACCAAAAAATGAATCACCAATACTCATGGACACGTCCTTTGATCCACAGTATTACCCTGAGGTTTAAAAGGCCCCATTAAATTAGAGATAAAAACCATGTAACAGTTCTTTATAGGTCAGAATTTTAATTTCAAAGGACCATGCTGTATATAACCCACAGTAGAATTTGGTAAAACGTTCTTGGAGAAATTATACGGATCAAAATGCAAAGCAATTGGGGATAAAGTAATTTTGAAGTCACTTTTAAAATGCACAAATATTTATAATTGTTAGACATTTCAATTAAAAATACATTCCAAAACATAAATATTTACCCGGAAGTGACTTCAAATGTCTCCGGAACAAAATGCCCACCCCGCCTGAGGTCACTTTGGATGTGATTTTAGCTAATTAAGACTTTTTCCTGTAGCCATTGTCATGCCCCAAATTACCGTATCCATTTTCCGGAGTCCTGGAACACCACTTGTTAGATTAAGAGGGGCTTTTCCTGTATAGACAGTTTCATTCCTTTTTATCATCTTTTGGACCACACTTTCTACCTCTTGCAGATTCTCTGTTTTTATGCGGACCTGATGAAGAAAAATATGCTTCGTCAGAAAGATGCAGTATTACACAACATGAAGATTAATGTATTCTAGAATCCAGAAGAGTGGATGATTAGTTTCCAAGATTCAGTTTCAAGTGTTCATACTTGCTAGATTTTTAAGCCTGTGAGTTCTTATCTAAAAACCGGAGTCAACAGTTCTTGAACCAAACTATATATAAGATTTGTTTGCCAATGTTTACAAATTCTGTGTAAGAGAATGCTATCAAAACGTCCATTATTAGTGTATTAGTGTGAAAATACCAGGTATTCACAACAGCATTTAAGATTAGATGACAACTCATGAGTTCTCCTGCGCATGTTACACATTAAGAGATTAATCTATAGTTAAATGCTCCAAAACTAAATTGCCTACATCACTCTGCTTCCATTTATACATTGAATTTGGACCTACATAACATACAATTCCCTCCAACTGTTATTTAAGGGCCTTTCCTCAAGGCTGGGTTCCATTCATCCTTGAACTGGCAAAAATCTGTATTACAAGACTTTTGCTCTTCCCATTGCCGAACCCATCCCTCCTTTATTGTCTGTATCAAATTACTCATTAACCAAATTTTCCTCCATAGTAATTCCAACAGAATTTATATGTCCTTGTGGTTGCTCTTAGTACTGTTGGAGCAATAGAGAATACCTGTGGTGAGATGGCCAGCAAACAAATAAATAAAAATACCATTTCAATACCAGGGCTACTAACAATGATTGAAGTCTAAAGGCCATCTCACTCATATGGTAGGGTAGTGGTCCCCAACATTTCCGACTTGGCAGACTGGTGGGGAGGGAGAAGGAATAGTTCTGTGAGAATGGCAGGTGCGCACGCATGCTTGCCCAACACTTGCACAGCCCAGTTCTGAACGGGCCACGGGTTGGGGGGGAACGCCTGTGTTAGGGGGAAAGATAGTAGGTGTTGAACTAACTTTTGCAGCTCATCTCTAGGTGTGTTCCAGGTTTTCTTATCCTCCCTGCTCTAAATGTGGAGTAGTTTGGAGATACTAGGCACCTTGGTATTGACAAAAAATCGCAGATGCTCAGCAGTCACACTGGATCCTTGCTGTTCTGTGCAGCCTCCCAAGACTTGGCGGAGTGCAAAATTTAATATGTGGGTAGCTGTGTGATTCCTCATGGAGGCTAGTCTCTGGGCCTGAAAGCAAAGGCGATGCACTGGATAAGGGGGTCTGGTGTTGTAAAGCATTATAATAAAGATGAACATAGCAATAAAAATGAGAGCTTTGAATGCATAATGAAATCATTCTGAACACCTGACTGTATATACAAAACTATACTGATTCTTAATTCACCTACCAAAGCACCAACTATATTGTCTAGGGATGTTCTCAGCAGAGGTTTATTTTACCACCTTTGTTATCCAAGATATATTTTCTCTGGAGGTACCACAGATTAAACCAAATTAAGTGTGTGTGTTTATAATTTCCATGTTTATAACTTCTATAGCCCTTCCTTCTCTAGTATTCTTGAATGAACTAGCCAAAAACCTCTGTCCCTACAGAGGTTGCTGAACAACAAGTTCCAGCAGCTCCAATTAAAATGGCAAGGAAGGATGCTGGAACTGGTAGTTCAGCGATATCTGAATACCCCTATGTTCCCTTTAATTAATTTAATTACTGCCCAAAGAAACGTATTTGTTTGTCAGTCCTTTGAGGTCAGGCCAGGAAACAGACACTGCAAGGATTGCAGGATTGATACTTTATTATAAGGCATAATGACAGAACCTTGAAAATCTATTAGTTTTGGTCTGTCTGTTTGTTCTATAGCAAACAGAATCAAAGCATGGTTATTTTTAAGTTTCTTTCTTATGTCTTTCACCTTCTCAGGAATGAATTGCCGTTTCTTATCCCTTAATGGGCTCATCCATTCCTTCACCAAGGTCATCTCTACATACCTTTGTATTGTGTGTACTAAAACACTAACTTCATAGCTATCTCTTCTTCAAAAGAGACCATACATTATTCTCATTCAAATCCTTCCTATATCTGAAAGCCATCATACATATTTTCTAAGATATTCACTGCAGGATAGTGATTAAACTCAATACTCCAAATATTTACTGCTTCTAAAAATTAAAACTTATTAAATAATTAAATTAAAAGCAAAATAACAAAAACAATGTTGTACTTTTGATGAATGTACAAATGTGGCAGTTTTCCCTGTGATTGAGTTACGAGCACACACAATTTATACTACCAGAAAGTTCCTCCAAAGGATACATTGGCTTAATTAGAACTATGAATTTCATTAAAAACTGAGCATCTCTCAAACGGACTCACTAGACCATTTTGAAGCATTAGCTGTTTATGATTAGTAGAATGCTTGAATAATAATTCAAAACTACTGGCTAAGCAGTCAAAATGATGAAATTTGCCTTCCTTTAACAAAGTTACTCTGCTAAAAAAATGTCTATTTGTATATCTTAGCCTCATTTATTTCAATAGGTCATGTAGTTGAGAATCATTAGGGAATCTGCAGGGTTTTTTCCCTCTGTATCTTGAATGTAATACACTGTCTTGGTGCTAAGCTGTAACATCTGTATATGTTAAGCTTCCTGAACTGGCTGAAAGGAAAATAATGTGTGAGAGAGCAAAATCAACATATACTAATACAGAATATCCTGTATCTTAGTCCTTTGAACTGTTTGTCATGCCCAAGGTACAATATATTTTTCCAACTTCCCACCCAATATAATGTTACTATGGCATGTTTGTAAACACACTGTCAACCCAGGAATTTTATGGCATTGCCCAGCACAGACTGTTACCTCATCCACAAAGAGGTGTACTTGGTCCCCAACCTTCAGGGTTTCTGAAACGAAGACTTCATGGATTACATAGCCACCGAATATTTGTACTGATTCAACGGGGTAAAGTACATCCTCAAAAATAGAAAAAAGACACAATTGTTAACAAACACACTGCATGATTTTTGTGAAGCAGGTTCTTCTGTTCTTCTACAGGATATTCAATTATCTTAGTCATTAACAGATGCTATTTATCAATCAGCTTAGCTCCTTAATGTTGGGAGTAGTACAGATTAAGAACAGTAGAAACAAACCTTCTGCATTTAGTACAAATATTACAGCAGTCAGCTTTTCCTTCTTTTTTGCTTATATTTGCTAAAGTGACTGAAAGAGAGGCAAGAAGATATGGATAAGGAATAAACTGTTGCTACAGCTTGGAGACTGTAACAAAGATGGCTAATGCATTTCAAGAAAGCTCATGCCCAGAGTCATTGTTCTGAGCAGAGGGGCCAGAGGGAGCAATGAGCCAGGAAAGGGTTAAGTTTCCTCTACCTGGCCTCTAAGCAGTGGTCAATGTCCAGTCTGGGGGTCAACAGCCAGAAATGCACAAAGTTCAAAACGGGGTCAAACAGGAATGCAGATTCGGAAGCCAGGCTGGGGTCAGGAACACCCCAGGGTCAGTTAATTCAAAATTCCAAGTCACCGAAATGTCAAATCAGATTACGCCGAAGTCAAAAGTCAAGAGTCCAAAATCCGAAGCATAAGCCAAACACAACCAGAGTTCAAACAGGAGTCCAAGTCAAGAGATGCCGAGTCAAAGTCCAAAGTCACAGAAATGCTGAAGTCAAGGGCCAGGAATCCGAAGCAGAAGCCACAATCAACTAGTTGCTGGAACTAGCAGCTGTTTGATGGCTAGTTCTTTTAAGCTTCCATAGCGGGTGGGGGCCATTTGCCATGCCCCCCCCGGCGACGCCCAGTAGATTGGCCTGTAGTTTCCCTCTGCGCTTCCCAGCGCAATCTCCTGCGCGTTCTGGCATCTACAAAATTCTCTTCAGGTGTTCCTGTTGCAGCCTCTGGCTTTCTACCAGCCTCTGTCTCAGTGCTTTGTTGATTATTTCCTGCTGTAGTCTGCTTGCTTTCCTCCTCCTCTACAGAGACTGGTAAGACAGCTGTGGGGGAGGGTGGACGGGTGGGAGGAGGAACAGCAAGAGCAGAGGGCCCTTCCCCCACCGACTCATTGTCTGAATCCTCATCCTGCAATGGAGCCCTAGACAAGGGCCGAGACACAACAGTCATCAGGGAATAATTTAAGTTCTGAGTGGGAAAAGGCTTACCTGCTGTCCGCCACACATCATATAGCCTTGATCGGATGCCTGACCACCTTGCTCAGCATAGAAACAAGTCCTATCCAGCAAGACTCCACAGTGCTGTTTTCCTGAAACTTCATCTTGAAGAGTCTGATCTCTATATAGTGCTAAGACAGTGGCTTGGCATGGCTTGAACACTGCAAAGAGCATGAAGAAGGTCACAGATGCTATTTCTATAAGGTAGCCTATTCAGCGAAGCCACCTGGAGAACAGGGCAATCAGCCAATTATTTATTTATTTATTTATTTATTTAACAAGATTTGTATACCGCCCTTTCCCCGCAGGACTCAGGGTGGTGAACAGCCGAAAAAAACACAACATTTACAATTAAAACCAATTTAAAAGAAATTAAATAATGGCCATGATTGACTTACTAAAATTGACATCTAAAAATTTAAAAAACGAATTTTCCGACCCAACCCAATGATCCCAACTAGAATAAAATAAAATCAAATAGATTTCCATAAAAAACCCAATAAAAGGGGAGTTAGGACAACCTGGCCTGGATAAAAAGGTGTGTTTTAAAGGCACGGCAGAACACTTGGAGATCCAAGATCCTACGTATCTCTGGGGGGAGTTCATTCCGAAGGGTTGGGGCTACCACAGAGAAGGCTCTACCCTTGGGGGTTGCCAGCCAACATTGTCTAGACAATGGCACCCTGATGAGGCCCTCTCTGTGGGAGCATACTGACCGGTGGGAGATATTAGCGGGTAACAGGCGGTCCTGTAAGTACCCAGGCCCTAAGCCATGGAGCGCTTTGAAGATAGTAACCAACACCTTGAAGCGCGCCCGGAAGACCACAGGAAGCCAGTGCAGCTCGCGCAGGAGAGGGGTCACGTGTAGCACTGATCTGACCAATGCTCACCTAAATTATTTCAAAGCCAAGTGTTTTGGGTGGTCATAGGGCATCAGTAATTGCAGTACCCAGGAAAACAAAGGTATTAAAGTGACATTTTTATATATAGGACTAGCTCCTTCTCTTTGGGCATACTCCGGGAGACAGTGGAAGAACAGGGGACCTGGCATGCAATAGTCCATGGTGTCACGTAGAGTCAGACACTACAACAAGAACTCCTTCTTATGAAAGATCTTGCCAGTTTCTGCAACGTACTGCTGCAGCCATTACAAAAATTTGAAGCTTCCATCAAATAGATGAAACTGGGTATGTGAAAAATCTAAGAAATACCAAGATTAATGACTGCAGAGATACCACTCACAGGTCCCCACACAGGTAATGACAATGACGTATTACTGGCTTTAATTGCATTAAATGAATTTAAATATGTATCCATTCAATACATGTGCTATAATGAATTTTCTTCCTTCAAGTTCAATTCCCCAGCTCCAAATTCAGGAGAGCTAAACTCTCATTGCTCTATAAAACAGGACAGAATATAGGAAAATACCTTAGACTAACTTGGGGATTAATGGATTATTTAGCCTAATAGTGTCTACTCTGGCTGGCAATACTTCTTCAAGGTACTTTTATGAATGAAATAGTGACAATCATAGAACTTGCTGCAAATTGCTAAAAACAGGCTTCTTTGCTCTAGATGAACTGTCTCATCCTTCCACTGGTCAACTCCCATGGTGACTGGTGAATAAGACCTGACTGAAGATACTCTGCTGCTTATATAAAAGGCCAAAATGCTTCTTCTCCTCTCTTCCCTCACAGAATCCTACATGCAAAAAACAACATGGAAGAAGGAGGCTAATATGCTCTATGGTTTCCAAAGACAACAAGTTGGATTTGGGTATATAGAGCTCACCTGGTTAGAGAGGAGGAGCTTCCCAATATGAGGAGTGGACAAAGCAGGGCTTCCTACTGCCTTGGCATCAACTGCCAGAAGCCAGTACCAAAATAGTCAAATATAGACCATGTGATTCTCTTGTATTAGGATCACATAGCCTATGTCCATTTGGAGGCAGGCAGGAAGCTTCAGTGTGGGAGTAGGAGAAGCAGTGGGAAGTCTTCTGAAGGCCCTGCCTGCTTCCAAATGGTTTGAAATTGTTGTCAGAGAAAGGCAGATTTCAGATGGAACATGGCTAGGAAGTCTTAGGGATGCAAATCATCCCCTCTTCCATCCTTAACACCTCATAGAACCTGAAAAGAATGCGGAAATTAGTCTGAAAAACAATGACTTCGCTCCACTGATTTGAGGTAGACTTTAAGGGTAGAAATAGAACAATCTCTTTCCCTAAAGTCTGTTGCTCTCATTCTCCCACTTATACCATGTCAACTGAGAAAAATAAATGTAAAAAACAAAGAAAAAAATGTCAGCATCACTGTTTTGTTGAAGTCACCATAACAACTGATAATCTCCCACTGACCTTTGGAAGTTCAGGAGGCAGAGACACAGTCATTCAAATAGACCCATCTCATTATTGAAGATAACTTGATTTAGCTGAAGCTTGCAAGCATGCAGCATATAGATGCAATAATAAAATAAGAAATGGCTGCCCGAGTTTATTTTTGTAAAACCCAACTTTTGCTATTATTGACTTTTCAAATCATGTAATGAGCCCAGTTATCCTACCCTATTTCCCTACTGGAAAATAAAGTAAATCTGGTCTTCATCAAGGATGGTTGATCCTTACCATATTTCCCATCTTGTCCAAGGTTATAGTCATACTTGGGGGAATCATCAGTAATAGGCACATTCCGCTGCTGCAACTGGGCCAATGAAAGGACATCCAGCCTCTTCCCAGCACTCTGTGGCTGCTGTTGCTGTTGCAACTTAGCATTGTGCTACACAGGTTAAGGAGATGGATGGAAAGATGCAGAGAGAGGAAAAACAAGCATGAGCCGCATCAATTTAGTAAAACCTGTACACAGAATTCTGGAGACTAGCATTTTCATAAGCTATCCCAATTTAGGATCAAGTTTAGGTTTTTGAGAATCTTTGCCCTCTTTTAAATCAAGTGTTGGGAAGGTGGGATTAGATGCTTACTATGAAACCTCACTCCAATTCAGTTTGCACCTGTATATCTTTTGGGGGGGGAAATAGGACTATTCCATTTGAAAAAAAATAGATCAAAATTAAGACAGAGGTCAACAATGAACGTAACCTATTATTATGGATTATGGTTTCTAACAGCTAACAGAAGGGCTTCTTCAGTGAACCTCAAACAACTGAAGTTAACTCTTTGTAGTCTTCCAGACGTTGCTAAGCTCCCAACATTCTTCACCATTTACCATGAGGGCTGTTAGGAGCTCCATTTTAACTATGGCTAGAAAGCCACGGGTTGCCTATTCTTGCCTTAGTTTTCTCCAAAAGTACCATTTTAAGGCATCGGTCAGGGGAAAAAATAGATCAATTAGGATGATTCATAAAAAGACATATGTGAGGCTTACTTCAGCATGTTCCTGAGCCAGATGATCAAAAGTAGCAATGTCTAGCTGCACTCCTTTTTCTTCAAGCATCAATTTAATGAGATCCAGGGGGAACCCCAAATTTCTATAGAGAGACCAAGCTACCTCGCCTGCAGGCAAGGATACAAACAACTTCAGCAACTTTCCTAGGGATGTGCATGCCATGCTATAATGCAGCACCTGCTATTTCTGATGCTCCCTAACTAGCATTTGAAATGGTAAAAAACTGAACAGTGGGATAACCACCGACTGTGATTACAGAGATAAGACATTGGAAAGCTGCACATTAATTCCCGTTAGCCAGTCAGAATATCACTCTTTCATGCAAACATGGTCAAAAGGAAGGGACAAGTCAAAGCCAGGCTGGTGGGCTTTACAAATAGGGCATCTATCTAATTATATTCTATGTTGTACTTTGGCAGCTAGCAGTGGTTGTAGGGAAATGAGACACTTGCCTGGGAAGACTTTGGAATGATTCAATTTCTGGAGAGTTCGGTTTATAACTTGGCGTCCTTGCAAGAGAGAAGAGAAAAATGCTGCCTCATTCTCATTGATGATATTCATAATCTGCAGGGAGACAAGAGGCAAATTGAAGAGGCACAGAAAATAAATAAACCTATTGCTTAGAAAGCAATTTATTACAATGTTGAATAAAAGATGAAAAGACAAATAAAAATGTTGAATAGCCAAGCTCTTCGAGGTATCTTGCTCACTAAGCAGTGGATGTAGTAAAAGCATGAAGCATGTCCCTTGGCTCACTTTCTATAATGATACTCTCCCTGTGATCCTATGATCCAAGTGTAAAAAAGGCAGAGTAAGAAATATGTAGAAGAAAAAAAGGGATCTGCTCTGGAAAATAAAATCCCGATTGCATCCCCTGTTGACATTTGTCTAGGTTTTTAGATGCTTCTAGTCCGCAAAAGACCATCATCAACCATAGATAACTATGGCAACATAGGTATCTGCCATGGGAACATTTTTGGAACTGAGGCGAACAAAGTAGGATGCAATTCTTACTTGAAGATAGAATGAACATCATTATAATATATATGCCCATGTTTCTTTGCACTTATGGTTTGTTCTTAGTGCCACATTTGGTGAAATATTTTTGACACTGTAGTTTTAGGGTTAGACTGAACTCCTACCCCCAACTTTTAAATTGTCATAACCCATAATTCTCAATCTATTAGCTGCAGTAGCATCACTTTAAAGAGGGTTGTTATTTGTATTCATTGGCAGGATAATTTTTTAAAAGTTTAGAAATATTTTCCTATTGTCTTTTTTATGAGTAGTCAAACTTTGTGCAATCAAAGGTATATCAAAAACTTGATTTTTAATGGTTTTTAAATGAAGGTTTCTTATCTGGAAATCTTTTAGAAAATTAACTGGAATTTTCCTTCTCCAGATAGCGTATAGTACATATAAATTATTGCTTGGACTATTCACTGGGTTAAAAAAATGTTGGAAAAGAGGAATACATCTTTGTCTAAAAACAAGAGGCAAAACAGAAATTGTACATTTCGTTTCAGATCTCTGCTTCTAGATGGGCCACTGGCTCATAACTTTATCCATGTCAGAAGGGAAAATTTCCTACTTGTATTTGCTCATGTGTGGCAGAGAGGCAAACTGTTGGATTGACCTTTAGAATGCATGCTGTATTAGCATAATTGCTCAGGAGACAGCAATGAAGCCTGAGCCCGCTTCCATTCTTACATTATTCAAAACGAGACAGAGGGAAAAATTCATCGAAAACTTGGAAGCTGGTATAATATGCTCATTAAGAGGGAATGGCTAAGTAAATAATTGAACTATTTCAAAAGAAGTGTAATAACTAGAGATCAAACACAAAGCTAAGTTCAGCAGAACTAGCTGCTTACCTTTTCTGGATCCCTCTTTAGTTCCGGATAAGCATCTCCCTGCAAAGGAAACATCAACTAATTACTGGTTCAATTCCCCTTTTTCCCCATCCTTAATTTGCATTATACGGAATTCTTTGTTTCTGAAATCAGGATTTTTTTCCTGTTTTGCTAGTCTCATGTCAGGAATTATGTAATGTAGCAAATTACCCTCCCCTGCCCCCAATTCTATGCAAAAATAAAATCTCTGAATAGGATTAATGCGAGTGACAAATAGCATGAGATGTGTTGACTTAACACAAATATCACAAAAGGCCTGTCAGGCCCTTCATAGTATTGGACAAAAACACTTCCACGAGAGGCTGCCTTTCAATTAGGAAACAAGGAGTTCTCCAAATGCAACTCTTTCCTGATTCCAGGTCCTTTGATCATTCTGTTACTCATTTCATTTCATTTCATTTTATTACATTTTATTACATTTATATACCACCCTTCGCCTGATGGACTCAGGGCGGTTTACAGCCAGGTAAAATTCAAACAAGGCATCACGTACAAAACAAATTACATCACAAGTTAAAAACATATTAAAACAATTATAATAATATGGGGCTGTAAAATTTAAAAAGCCAATATAGAGCCAATTTGAAAACCTAATAAAAATTTGTTATGATAAAAGGGGTGGGGGCTAGGATAGCCCGGCTTACTGGACTGTATTCTGCATATTTTCTATTTAGCATATGCGTTGTGATATGTCTCACTGGAATAGTAGAAGAACTGCTGGGTCACTTACTATTATTTTCTAATATTGAGACCACGTGTAGGACAACTAGGTAGTTTTAACACTTTAAAAAAAACTGCTCTTTTTCTTTGCTATCTATATCTCTCATACTTCTAGCAACTAAGGGATTCCTCATCTGATGTCACAAGGCAGCAATGTCTAATAAGGCAATCAATACAGCGTTAGAAAAGGAAGCCTGGCTCTAAGAAGTATCTTGCCTATGAAATCAAATTCAAACTTACCAGGATTTCTACCACAACAGGAACCAAACTCGCCAAGAATCCAGGTGGAGCATGGAGAACCTCAGAAGAAAATCGTACAGCCCTGCGCAAGATATGACGCAGAACAAGCCTGCGGAGAAGAAACGTTTCAAAAAGAAATCAGCATTCTGGGCGAGTAGGCAATTTTATTTTTTTTCAGAAAAAATCTGAATACTTGCTAAAATTCCCACCAAGATTCTCTTAGTGTTTATCTTGTTAGTTTTACAACTACAGGTGGCCACAGTTGAGTCCAAAATTTATGGTGCTAAGGGAAACATTTGTTAAGTGAGGTTTTGTCTCATTTTACAACTTTCCTTGCCACAGTTTTTTAAGTGAATCATTCCATTTGTTAAGTGAATCTGGCTTCCCCATTGGCTTTACTTGTCAGAAGGCCGCAAAAGCTGATGACGTGACTGCAGGACACTGCAATCGTCATAAATATGAACTGCAATGCTGCAATGGTCATCAGTGTGAAAAATGATCATGTCACTTTTTTCTATGCCGTTGTAACTTTGAACAGTCACTAAATGAACTGTTGTAACTCGTGGACTACCTATATATCCTTGGTACACTCCATATATCGTATACTGTATGCATCCATTTCATATCTGCTGCAGTCACTCTTTCCTCCACTGATCTCTTGAAACCATTCAGAATTGTAGCTTCCATTTGCCCCACCCTGCTTCCTCACTCTGTGTAACCTCCTCTCTCACAACATCGACCGGAATATCCTCCAATCACCCATTCCCAGCCCTTCATTATTGAACTTTTTCCTTACTCGGCACTAGCCATGCCTGGGAAAATCCCATCTGCAATGCACACAGACAAGGCACGCACATGATCTGCCACTACTCTGTAAGCCATGTTCACTCCCCCTGGGTCAGAGCCGCCAACCAAGCCGTGGTAACCAGGTCCACCGCAGCCCTGAAAGACAATAGAAGACACTGAAAAAAGTCACACAAGAATACCGAACGTTCCCTTCAATTGCTTCAAGTTGTACCGCTGTTCCTTACTTTTTTCTTCTTAATTGTTTAAATGAAATATTCTTTAAATGTTTATGGATATTTTTTTTTTAAAAAAGGACAGATCAAAAATATTTCACCGGACTAAAGCGAGCCCATTCTCCCATCTAAACACATCGCACAAAACACATTTGAGGAGTCGAATGCATTTGCAAAGTCATTCAACTGCCTCTGTGTTAAATTCTACCACCTAGCTTCTGAAAAAATCCTGAGGAAAGATTTGTCTGTTTTAATAGGTTACAGAGGGGTGTTGTGTTTAAATGTCTTCTGAATCAAACATGAAGCACTGCACAGCAAGAATGGCTATGTTTCCTGGACTTTAATGATGCAGTTCTGTGCCTTACGAAACTCAGTGGCATTTACTTCTGGGCAGACATGCAAATAATCAGTGCAGAAAAGTACAATGCATAGTTAAGAGGGGGCTAGAAAAGCTATTTCCTTTTTTAAGATAAATCTTTTTTATTGTTTTTACTATCAACATTAAGACACAAAGAAAATGAAAATAAAGAATTGGGAGAGAGGAAAGAAAGTAGGAAAGGGAATGTGAGAGGGACGGCAAAGAAAAGAAAAGAAACAAAAGCTTTGTCTTCTGACTCTGTCCAGTACAATACAGAATAACAACATTCGAGCCACAGCTTTTTGCTTTTACACATAATATCTAACTTGCAACAATCTATCTAATTGGCCAATCCAAAATTAAAATTTATTTTTTTCCCACCATAAGCACAAAATCCAGAGGCACCGTATTTTTCCATCTATAAGACGCTCCCATGTATAGGATGCCTTATTTACTGTACATACTACGTTAGCTTGTCTTAGCAGTTTTCCAGTTGTGCTTCTCTTGGCTCCATGTGTATAAGATGCCCCTCTGTTTTTAGATAAATGTTTTAAAGAAAAAGTATCATCTTATAAATGGAAAAATACGGTAATATTCAAACAAAAAAGCCTACTTAAAATTATTCTCTTCATTAAATAAGACAATCAGTTTAACCAATTCTACTTTATCCTCGTTGCAGTGGAGGTATTATATTTCTATTTCACTTAATAGGTTTTGTATACTATCAGCATTTATATTAACAAAATTCACTGCATTCTGTCAAGTTCTTTAAAACCCCTCCTTCCCTCCATTTTCAGATCTTTAAGCAAATACATCATTTTCTAAACAAATGCTCTCAATTAAACTTTTATTAATACCTCACAAAATTTTAAAACGGACTTAAGCTCATTAGATATTTTCTTCTTGTTCACCTCTTTTTTATTCCTCTAAATATTTCTTTAAGCTAATACATCATTTTCTTTAACTTTTTCTTTTTCTGTCTTCTCAGTTATGCTTCTCTTGTCATTTCACAAGCTTAAAAAAATTATTTAACCATTGTATATAAAAGAATATTATATATGTTCTTCCTGAATGGGTGCCTATAGCCAGCCATCTTCACAGGAAGCCAAGAAAGCTATTTCCACATGCAGTAAGACCCATATTACCACAATATAATTAGTCCTTGGAAGCTATGCTTTTTCCACCCAGAAAATAAGCATTTTAATGTTATCAGAGCTGGTGCTCTCAGTCTGAACAGCCAGCAAACTATTTAAGTCATTTTACTAGCTCTTTTAATGCTACTGCCAGAAAAAGAAATGCACCAACTTCTGGTCATCTGAGTAATAAACATTCCAGTATATTCTCAATATTTATACTGATGAACCTTGGTTCATCAAGATTTTGTTGAATTCCAAATCCCATGAGCCTCACCCAGTGATTTCGGACATTGCAATATAAAATCTAGTGGCCACAGATTTCTATCCCTACTCCAAGAAGATAGTCTTTTAGTCTTTCTCTGACTTATACAAAGGCTACACAGGTGATCTCTGGCTTTTGACAGCAATTGGAACAAGAATGGCCATTGCCAAAAATATGATCGTAAAATGCAATTGCATTGCTTAGTGACGGCAGTCCCAGTTGCTTTGTTAACTGCATCTCATGATTGAGGCAAGTTAGCTCTCACAATCAAAGCCAGTGGGGAAACCAGCAGGATGTTGTAAGTCTACAACACTAGGTAGGTAAGTGGGTGATACTTGGTGGGGGAGGGAATAAAGGAATGTGTAGGATTGGAGGGTTGGAAAAAGTGCATAAGTGGGTTAGGGACAGGGTGAGAGGGAGTGTACAAAAGGTGCATGGTGTAGGTCAGGAAGAGTGCATGAGGGTGTGAGAAGGATGCTGCAAGTCTGAGCAGGTGGCAAGAGGCATAGCACAGGTCTGGACAGGAGCACAAGGGTGCATGAGAGGCATGATCTGTGTCGGGAAAGGAGTGTGAGGCAGAGTAGCAAGGTCCATGAAGATGTTCTTTAGATACATTTAAAATCAATGTAAGTCAATGCAATCATAGTCCTTCCTAGTTCTTAACTGGGGCCTTCTTGGGAGGTATGCAATTGTACATACAAAACTTCAAAGTCTCAGTAGAACGACATCTGGTTGATCGTCACCTTATGGATGGCATCCAGGATTGGGGTGAAGAGGTCAGTGTCATAATTGGAGTGTTTATTCTGAAGAACTGTCATCAACCTTTCCAAGCCCATTCCTGTGTCCACATGATGCTGAGGCAGATGGCGTAAACTCCCGTTGGCCTCTCTAGAAATGTATCAGTTACCAAGCAAGGGAAAATGAGAAACATTAATTGGAGGCCAAGTTTTGTTCTGCTGAAGAGAGGGAAATGGGAATGCTTTGAGAGATTAAACTGAACTTGGAGAAAGGCACCCAGAAATCTGACGAGGACAGATTAGATGACCCAAGATCAATGGAAGATTATACAAAGGCTCTTGTCCATCGTAGATTAGGATGGGCAATCCTTTGCTATCATTTTATAAAAATAATCTGTTAGGTGAGCAAAAGCAAAGCCAGAACCACAAATGAGTAAAGACACAATGTCTGTTTCCAGTGCTTTATGCTACCCTTTTCTCTCTTACTTACTTTTTGCTTTCTGACACCCTTCTCTCTCATGCAGGGAGCAGACTTCAGGAAAGGGACAGCTCACTCTTGTTATAAATATGGGTTGACCTCTCATTGTAGGCTTTTGAAAGATTTTTGAAACAAGGACACAAGCCATGAAGGGGGCCTTGAGCTGAAGGTTGCTAGCTCTGACTATGAATGCATAAAGAGCACTCACCAGGGGCAGCATACAGAGTGATGGGGTAAAAAAGAAAAAGGCTTTTAGAATGGGTACTTGAAGCCTTGCAGAGACCTTGCCATCCATATAAAATTGGTAAAGTCCCTCAGCGGATAAACTCCAATATAATTGGAGAGTAGGAAAGACAGGGAGAAGAGGAATATATACATATGGACTGATAAAACAATACTGATGTAGAACCTGTGAATATTTATTTTAAAAAATGTATAGCTGCCCATGTTAAAACCAACTCTGCATATAAAACTTTGCTAAGAGGTCAAACTATGGCATCATACCTGTTGTACTGTATGAAAACGAGGTTCCAGATCTCCACTACATCAGGACTGCCCTGATTCACAAGGGCTGCTGCGTTTCTTCCACCACGTATGTGATCATAGTGAATTTCTGTGCAGGGTCCACAGGGTCCAGAGTCACCCATCTCCCAGAAGTTATCTTTCAGGTGAAAAGGAAGAACATGGCTAGGGGGCACACTGAAAAACAAGCAAGTATTAATAATAATAAAAAGAGAACAGGCAAACAAACAGAACAGCTGGTAAATGAAAAAGTCAATCTGAATTTTCCTTCTTTTGCCCAAGTGCCAAATGGAGCTATGAACTTCACAGGCTGGAACTGTCAGAATGGGAAATCTCTGTTTCCAGGTTGCTAATCTGCTGTGCGTTAAGGGAACTCCACTGGCAATTTGGATGTGCTTCATTCATTCTGCTAAATCACACATCATGCTTTACAAACCAGAGACTAGTTTCACAAAATCTGCTAAGCCAAACAAACCATTTTATGGCATAATATGCTGTGTACAATCCGTTCCTCCACCACTTCACAATCCTGGCCTCTACTGATGAATGCTAATGAACACGATAAATAATGTTATGATATTTAGTTCGTGCTTGCTACATGCAGTGGTTTTAGTCTTCCTGGCATGACTAGGATCGTGCAATGCTTGAGCCCAATTGAGGGTACAAATTGCATAGCTGGTGGTATCTGGCTCAGTAGTAGTAACTGCAAGACAGATTTTGGAATCCTAGTGGACAATCACTTAAATATGAGCCAGCACTGTGCTGCAGCTGGCCAAAAAGCCAACACAGTCCTAGGCTGGATTAACAGAGGGATACAATCAAGATTATATGAAGCGTTAGTATCACTTTACAACGCCTTGGTAAGACCATACTCGGAATATGGCATCCAGTTTTGGTTGCCACGATATAAAAAACATGTTGAGACTCTAGAAAGAGTGCAGAGAAGAGCAACAAAGATGTGGGGCCTGGAGGTTAAAACATATAAAAAATGGTTGCTGGAATTGGGCATGTCTAGTTTAATGAACAGAAAGACAAGAAGTGACAGTAGTGACAGTAGTGCTGCAATATTTAAGGGACTGCCACAAAGATGACGGAGCTAAACTATTTCCCAAAGCATCTGAAGGCAGGGCAAGAAGCAATGGATGGATACTAATCAAGGAGAGAACCAACCTAGAAATAAAGAGAAATTTCCTGATAGCTAGAACAATTAATCAATGGAATGGCTTGCCTCCAAAAGTAGCGGGTTTTTAAGAAGATGTATCCCACTGACACCCAACACCCCCCGCGCGGCCGCATTCTGCACAAGCTGGAGCTTCCAGATGCGCCCCAAGG
>JANHFO010006946.1:7122-18890 GCA_032468095.1 Pareas carinatus
GGAGTATTCGCTCCATAAGACGCATATACTTCCCCCCCCCTTTTTTGCGTCTTATGGTGTGTGTCTTACGGTGCGAATAATACTGTAGGTATTTCAGATAAAAGAAAAAATTGTCATTATAGTTATTTTGAGGTGTTTTAGACGATTACATAATTTAATATAGATAATGGGACAAATAGAAAAGAAGTCAGGTTGAAATCAAATTCAAACTGAGCAGTCTGCATTTTTGTCTAAGCAACATATTGTAGATCAGAGTATAGTTTGGATTATATTTATAATTCAGAGTGGCAACATGTTTCTTCTCCAACTATATAGAGATTTCTGATGTTACTATGTTTTGCATAGATCACTATGGCATTAAGAGCTGAAAACTGAACTAATATGCAACAAAACGCACTTTCAAAATAATACCGCAATGTGAATTTCTTATCATTCTACTAATACTTCTGTCTGTTCAGGCAGTTAGTTGCCCAACTATATATTTTGAAGAGATCAGACAACGGAGCTCATAGAACATTGTGTAAAAGGATTATCAAGCATGTGACAAAAGGTAAATGGCTGGTTTTTCATATATTCTGGAGCCAGTAAAATACTAGATTCATAGAAATTTTGGCACGTTTATATAGCGTGATGCGTTGGGAGAAAAGGTCTACATGAGTTGGAAAAAAACTTATAATTCTCCCAGCAACAGTTTTAAACCAAGATTTGTTTTGGCTTAATTCCATGGAACTTAGGAAATTACACTAGATTTAAAACCCGATTCACATAGAAACAAGTATGAAGGAACACCTTTCAGTTGTATTTTAAAAATATTTGTCCCCAGTTTGCAATATTCCAATCTCTTATGCTGTCTTTTTTGAGTACTAGTTAAAAGCATATTATATCTATCAGAAAAAATGCGAAATGTGAAAATGTCCTTCAGGGGGGGGAAAGGCAAATTTTTAAATTCGATCTTTTTTGTTTGTTATTTGTTTTATTCTCGGGCAGCATTCTATTCCAAATTATCCTGCTGGCCATGTATCTAAAAGCCTGCTTGTATAATTGTTAACAGGTGGAAAGCAATCAATAGCATGGGTCAGTTTCGCATGGTTGCCCAGATCCCCATTTATCTGAAAATCATCTCCCAAATTCTGAAAACCACACTGCGATCTATGATGCAAATATTTTATTATATATAATCATTGAACTTGCAAGTTTGTTACCTGTTTTACCCAGTTCTCTTTGGCAAGAGCTTTTGTGGGTGATGTGTATTAAAAAGGTTCTTTGGGTGAGGAAAAAACTTAATTGTTGTGGAGCAAATTTGTATTTGTAATAAACAGATGACTCTTAAGTGGCTATAAATTATTTCTTTTTTAATAGAAAGGAATGTTTCCATTATGTATTTAAGTATTTTATGTTTCCAGTCTGAAGAACTCGTCTGAAGTTATAAACCTGAGGAGGATATCACTGCCTTATCCCAGGCTCTGAGAATTTGCACCACATTTTAAAAGTGTGTTTTAAATGAAAACTTAGCCTCTCAGTCCTTCAAATGAAATTTGATTTAGAGAGAAACTGTTTGGTTAAGACCAAATTTAACCCAGTCCTTTTCCTGTGCCTCTTGAGTTAGAGGCTAGGGGGAAAAAAATCAAGCTTGCATTCTTTCTCAATTCTTCAGGTGCAGTTTAATGTCAGTTCACTAGCCTGAGTTTGTGTTTCAAGATTTATAAATCAATGTTAAGGAACTTTGTTTTAAAAAGAGATCAATATCCAAGTAGAAAGCCCACTGGTAGATTCTCTGAAGCCAAACTTGCCAAATTCAGCTATGCTTGTCCCAAAATTTGTAATATTTTTGAATTATGAAAATATTCCAAGTTAACACATAGAATATTATACAACTAAAGAACCCCAAAAGACCAAATCCAAGAAATAAGGCAGTTTAAATATAATGGTAAGTATGCTTTGATCAGTACTGTTTTATAGCCCCTATTTTACTCTAGCCAATCCTATTTTATAGTCTGTATTTTATTCTTTCCAATTCAATGTTGTTGTTCAACCACTAAGTTGTGTCTGATTCCTTGCGACCCCATGGACCACAGCCCGCCAGGCCTCTCTGTCCCTCACAGTCCCCGGCACTCTGCCCAAACTCATGCCTGTTGCATCGGTGACACCATCCGGCCATCTGATTCTCTGCCGTCCCCTTTCCCTTTGCCCCCCCCATCTTTCCCAGCATCACGGCCTATTCTAATAAGGCCTCTCTTCTCATTAGGCTCCCCAAAATATCTGAGTCTCAGCTCCATCCTTTGTCCTTCTAAGGAATAGCCAGGGTGGATTTCTTCCAGGACGGACTGACTGGATCGCCTTGCAGTCCAAGGGACTCTCCAGGGTCTTCTCCTCCAGCACCACGACTCAAAGGCCTCGATTCTTCGACGTTCAGCCTTCCTTATAGCCCAGCTCTCACGGCCATACATTGCAAAAAACGTGGCTTTTACTATATGAATCCAATTCAATAATTAGAATGTTGTAAATAAATTACATACTAGGGCACACAATTATGTATCTATGTATCTTTAGCAGGATAGGTTCTTGTGAAGAGAAATGAGATAAATGTGGTGTGTGAAGAAAATGGCAAAACAGTTCCTCCCATTATGCCTTTTTACTGTGTAAAAGAGTTGGGGGGGGGGGGAAGGTAACTTAAGCGTTATATATAATCCTTAACAGCATCTGTCCCAAAATTAGCCCACAATTCCAACCACTCAAGTGATGTTATGAGCTATGCTTCCAACTGAAACCTCCTTTCAGGAAGGAATAATGCACTATTAAAACATGTTGTTAGCCTTGCAGTATGGAAAGGTGTATTTTAAGTTCACTCCTAAGAATACTTTGCTCCAGCAATCGTAATGGCAATAAGATCAGTACTTTCTCTGGAAGAACAACCACTGAGCCTTTTTCTTCATGCGCCTTAAAATCTGTTTGTTGTTTTGTTGCATTATATGACTAATTAGAATGATTAATTTTGATTAATCAGAACTTGGGTCTATCAATGTAATATCAAGCATTTTTATGACCCTTACACACAATTTTTCTGTCAAAAAACATTGCTATATTATAAACCGAAGTATAAACTCTCATCATAGTCAGAATTTCAGGTATTCACAGTTGATTTAAAGGAAGGCTTCTTGCTTCTTGTTTCTACAGACAGTTAAAACACTCGCTTGCCAATCTGTTTCAGATATCCTAGCAATTCCTCTTTAGTCCACATCCTGTGCTGCAGGCAATTCATTTCCAGATTCAATGCTTGCCTTATCCATTCTGCTACTATTGACCTCTTTACTGGATAACTTTCTCATTTTAATATTTGGTAGCTTCTTCAGGTCACCATCCCAGTCTCTGGTAGAAATGAAGAAAAATGACAAGCGTTAGGTGACGGAAACTATAATATTTAAGTTAAAAAATGTTCTAGCATTTATTTTTATTTTTTTAAAAAAATAACCTTCATTGGAAAGATTATTGTAAAATAACCCTGGAATAAACCCACCTAATTAGAAGAGATGTTTTGAAAAGACTTTAATGAAATTCCTATCATGCAGGAAAAATATGGAAACTACTATGTATACTCTAAAATAGACTTACAATACTTAAAAAAAATATATAACTCCAAATTAAAAGGAAAATCAAAATATTCTGGATCCAATTTATACGTAAAATGGCTCTATCTATTCTATAAACTGATCCTATCTATTGTTTAGCCCGAAGAAAGTATCTCAAAAGAAAAATTTGACACTGCTATCAGAAGAAATTTTGCAAATAACAACCTTCCATCTGTTTTTCTATTCATTTCTTCCTGGATTTTGTCATTTGGGACAGAAATTAATGTGCGCTGCTTTTCCCAAAGCTCATTAGCTTCTGAAGCTGACTTCTTCTAAAACGGGGTGACCCAACCTTGGAAACTCTTGACATTATGCACTAAGCGCTAGACGAGAGCCACTTATATAGCCTAACACTGCATATAATCAGATGCAGAGTGGAAATGTGAGAAGCCCTCCAGCCATAAAACCAACTCAATATATATATAATTGGTCTTCCACACTGATTTCAAGGAAGCCTAACTCTAACCATAGGTTGATTTCCATCTCAATAGAATTTTTCATATATTTTGCCTAGGAATTGAAATAAGGCAAAACAGGAATGTAAGAAGTCTACTATCGGTTAACAGCCGCTCCAAATTAAACCATGATCTTTTTTATACTGATTTCAAGGAAGCCAACTAGGTAGATTTCCTTCCAAAGTAGAATTTCTAAAGGATTTTGCATGGAAAATAAAATGAAGCAAATAGGGAACATAAGGAGCCTAATCCTAACCCTAGGTGGATTTCCACCTAAATATAATTTCCCCCTGTACTTTGGCAAGCAATTAAAATAACACCAATAGTAACATTTTAATTTTTATAAAAGTCTTAATACTAATAAAATTAAAAATAGAGAAAAAGGAAAAGAGATACAACTAAATCCGCAATTTTCACTTATCATGCTTTCCGTTTATTTCTGAATTGTGGTGCATCAATTGAATGTGTTGATTTTTACACTCAAATGATAAACTGCCATGTTTATAAAATAATATTCTTTATATCACAAGGAATCATAATACTATATGATGTTCAAAATGCTTCATTATTTGAAACTGATATGACCATGCCATTGTTAGAAAATAAACAGACTACTCATACTAGATAACTTGGGACTAAAAGACTTAAAAATAAACAGAAATTATGCTGGAGTAATATATCCCAGTTCGTCCCATTTGAGAATGGTTAGAAAATAACTCACCTGAAATAGCGAAGATGTTTACAGTTTATAATGTCAGGGATTTCTGTGGAAAGAAATTGAGTAGATCAACCGATAGATTAAAAGTAAGGAAATTAAAAGATTAGTAATCTGCAACTGTCTAATTTTGTTATTGTAGTTGAAAGAGGCTGATTCATCTGTTTATATTGGTCCCTTTAGGAATTAAAACTGATTCATCAAAATATCTTATTTCAAATTTACAGGATACCCCAAAGAATACATTCAAAAGGATGAATATTAGATTTACTTTGCCAGCAAGGTAAAAAAAAAAAGACCATTTACTCATATGATTGGGTCTTCTGAATCTTTGAAATCTTATTATTCTTTTTGGAATAATATTTTATGTATAGATTCATGGGGAATATTTTTTGTGTTAAAGATACGAATATGTTAAATTAATATGTTATATCCCAAAACTTTGGCATTTGATTGATGAGTTATGGTTGTATCAGGCAATTAACACTAATTATTCTGAGGATTTGGAAAAATAGTGCGACAGGTAGTCTCAACTTATAACCATTCATTTAGCAAGTGTTGAAGTTACAATGGTTCTAAAAAATGAATAAATTATGATCAACTGCAGAACTTTGCCCAACGGTGGCAAAAAAGATCGTAAAATTAAGCATGACAATCCACTTGCTTAGCAATGGAAATTCTGGTCCCCAGTTGTGCAGAAGAAATTATCCAACCTGCAGCTTTTTTCAAAAAATAATGATTTGAGAAGCTGGTATCTGAATGCCAAGTTCAAGTCAAGTCCAACAGATACAGATGATTAACATGAGAAAATAATGAACTTTTATTTACTTCAGAAGTAGAGCACACGTGTTACTGTTGTTTTATGCGGAGTTCTTATATTTGGGACACATTTTAATAACACATTACTTTTTAGCACAGCATACCTATGCCATAGCCTTCATATTGTTGTCTTTCACGTTCCATAGTCTGCTTGATTATGGTTTCCCTGGAACTATGCTGCCTGGACTGTCTTCCTTTAATGCTGTTTTGCAGTTCAATCTGGTCCAACTCATCACAAAATCGCTGCAAATAACTAAACGCAGTAAACTGTCATTTTATGAATAATACTCATTTTAAAAATACTCAATTATTTAGAAACAGAGTAAATTCTCTTGAATATTAAAGAATAAAAAATATACACAAAAAAACTGCTATTTAAACTGCCCCAGAAAATATTTGCAAAACTGTAGAAGGAATAAAGCGGGCTGTCAAATTAATTTCATTGAGGGCAACTGCCACCCCTGCTGGTCATCCCCCGTGGCCTCCACAGACCCCCCCCCTGCGTCCCCTCCCCAGGAAGCACCTGCAGGCTAGATCCAAGGAGGCCGCAGGCTGGATCCGGCCTGTGAGCCTTGTGTTTCCCACCTATGAAATAAAGGATACTTTTTCTATCTTAATGTCATCGACCATCTAGATTTGATAACAAATCTTTAGCCAGGAAAAGAATTTTGAAAAGCAGAAAATATATATTCTCTCAAATTAACTTGTGGATGATGCAAACTAAGGTTGCCTTTTAATTTCAGATCATATTTAAAATAATTAAGAGTGTGTCACAAAATCCAGAAATATAGGATATTTGAGGCTAAAGGTATCTTCAATAGTTTCCTATAAATAGTACACAATACCTATGTATTATTCCAGAAAAACAATTAGATTAGACTAGTTAATTTAACTGTTTCTAATTACTTATAATTAACATACATGGAACATTAAAATTACAGTTTGTGAATAAATATTAACGGTGGCATGTGTCACCAAGTGTTCTAATGCACCACATAGAAAAGGATATTGTTTTGATTTTGAAAAACATACCAAGCAGGTAAAAATATGAACATCAACTCAACATTCTTGTTCCAAACACAGAAGACTTTGTTCACTTGCTATAAACTTACTTTTCTACTAATTCAGATGCTTCTTTTTTTGTGTATTCCATTTTCTCAGGATCAAGGTGGTGTTGAAACCAAAGCAATTTTTCACCTTTCATAAAAAAGGAGAACAAAAATAAAAGTTTATTCTGATATTCAATATTTCTATTAAATATGAAAGGAATATTAATTATCTCTATTTTTAGCTACTGATCATAAAAAAACCTTAAATTATTCAAAAAACGTACCACATACATGTATGAAAAAAATCATACATGATTTTTGAAGTTTGTTTAATGTAGTCACAAACTCACATATATTTCAACATGTACAATAAACATTTCAAAACACTAAGATATTTGTAAAATCTATAAAAATGTAAACAAAACCAAAAATGTATTATACAGTTTAATAATTTCCTCCTCATCTTTGAAGTTATTGTTTTCATGCTTGCATGCTTCTACTTCAAATGTTAATAAAATGTAAAATGATATTAAATTATTAATTCCATAAAACAACCAAAGGAACCACTACCATTGGAAATTTCCTTTTCATATGCTCATGGTTACTGTCTAAAAACAAGCATATGCTTCAATTAGGCCTTTGATATTACTGCCAAATAAAATATCATATATCATTCATTCATTTTTTCAGAATATTTTACTAAGAAAGGACTAAAAAAATCCAGATCTTATACCACTACAGCAATTACGAGGAAAGAGCACATGAACCATGTTTTCTATGCAATTTAAAGATCAATTTATAGAACGGGTTAACAGAAAGGAACTGAATTTCATTCTAGAAAAAAAACACAATAGTATTCAGGAATAGTCAGGTAATTCAATTGCTTGGCATATACTTTTTTAGGATTAAAAACAACTCACAACAAGCAGTGCCTGCAAATAGCATAGCTGTTATAGGTAAAACATTTGTGATCCCCTAGTCCAATAATGTTTTCCAATGAATTTCTAAGTAAACCAAAATGGGTACAACTTCTACTCGGTACAAAATTAAACACATCTTTCTGAAAATTAAATTTTAAATTCAGAATTCTGAATTTTACATTTTAAAATTCTGAATTTAAAAATTAGATGCCATTTGTTTACCAATTCAAAGTAAGGGTAAATAGAGAAGATAAAAAAGTTTTGACAAGATTTCAGTCAGGATTTTGCCCAAAAACCAGCTTCAAAGCATTTGGCAGAACTAGTGAATAATATTCCTCTTATTGCTTTTGAAGGTTTTCCTCATTCTTCTTTGCAGAACGCTTTTAGTTCACCAATTTTGGGGGGGCTCCTTGAATGCATTGAGATCAAGTTTTAATTTCAGGCTTGGGATTATGATGGTCTGTAATTATTTTATGATTGATTTGAAGGTTTGCTTTATTTCGGTTCCTCAGCTTCAATTTCTTCACTGAGAATTAGCTGACAGACCACAATAAATGTTGCTACAATTGCCTAAATACTGGACAGATTTGCAAAACATAATCCTGCTGAAAAATTTAGCTGATACTAGAGTTTGCAAGTCCATAAATTGAACAAGGCTCTTTTTGTAGATAAAATGTGGAAAAATTATCCAGGTCATTCTTTAGGATTGTTGTTTTTCTATCTCCTTTAAATTATTAAGACACCAGCCAGTTTCATTTGTATATCCAGTGCAGCATCATTCTTCTAGCCCAGTGATGTCAAACCTATGGCACTGTAACCCCAGCACTGCCCCAGAGCTGAGCATGCTCAGAAAGAGAGTAGGCGCCAGACAATGACATCACGAATCGCGACTCATTAGCTATGACTGATCCGGGCACAGTGTGCCTAAAATGTTAGCCATTATTGTTCTAGCTTGTCATTTTTAAATCCACTTTCAAATCAATCTCAGTCTTGTCCAATAAAACTTGTTTCTCTTACATAATGCCTTTTAAACAATCTGTCTATAATGGCAGACACTTATGAGACCATTGTTTAAATATACACGTCAATACATCCAAGTTAAACAACTTTTTAATATTCTTTAGTAGTATATCAAATGTGTTCTTATCATTTAATTGTAATCTTTAGTTTTTTCTAGCTCCCTCTAGTGGACAGCCTTCAATGTCCAACATCAGTCCATTTGTAACTTTCCAAAATTGATGTTTTAATTGTCCCTTTGCTGCATATGCCTTAAATTTTTATCTAAACCTTCCTGTGCTAAGGATTGCACATTGCTGTTAAGATTAACTTCTTAATAACTAGAAAGCAGTTAAAAGGCATTTCCCAAAAGTAATTAAAAAACATGGCTCGGCGAAACTTGTGTGCACAGCGGATACATATTACCCCTACAGGTTTATTTGGAATCTCTGCTCGATTCGTGAGCCAATTCTATTCCTGAAATCTACTCACAAAAAGCACCTGTGGCAAGCACAAGTGGGTAGTGTTACGATCTCTCCATGTTTCAGAAATATTTCATCAGCCAGAATTCACCATCTGGCTGACGACCTGACCGTAATGCCACTTTCACTCCTTCAGAGATGTCTAGTACTCAAGGAATCTTCACCAGAAGTTTTTCCATTTGAAGTTTCCTTTTTTTAAAAAAAGAAAGTCAGCTAGTGTATTATCCATTGCCAGAACTATCTTTACAATAAAGCGAAGGAAAAAGATCTATCTGGTTATTTATAAAAAGAATTAAAGGCGTAAATGTAATAAATTATGTTATCTATTAATGTAGAATATGGTTAAAAAAACCTAGTTTCTCATGTACACCATTTTAAAGATACATGCTTTAAGTTTGATGAAAAGCTAATAGCTTTAACTATTAAAAAGGTTATTAACCTGCTTTTAAAGAGTTTATGAATTATGCAAAACTTCCAAATGTTATAGAAAACAATAATAAGAAACAGAAGTACATAAAAGAAAATATTCAAAAATTCAAAGTAATAATAGCATAGTATACCTAATGTTAAATCGAGTATACTTGAGGATATGCTGGCAAAGGTAAATGTTACCAAATCTGAAAATATAAATTACACTTACCCACAATGCTGAGTCGAAAGGCCTTTTCATTTTTCAATCTACAAAAAGAAAAAAACACCTACAATGTATTTATTTAATAATTTTATATTCTGTTGCAATCTCATGTCATACTACAATAGCACAATCTAACTTCTAAAAAATGTACAGTCCATTGAATAAAGTATGTAAATTGAAACTACAAGAATTAATTTTTTAAAATATCTTTCATTTATATGCAAACATGGGAGCATATGAACCATTTTGCTGTTTCAAGCTTCTGAAAGATAAGAAATTTGCTTAGCAAGAAAAATATCTACTTTATTTATCAAGTGAATTTTTATCCCTAAACAGTTAGCATGGGATTACACATAAACATGTTTCAATATATATATATTAATATCTGCTTTAACATTAGCTATTTCCTATGGCACATCAAAGCTTTGAAATTATGGAAATGGATGTCAACCCATCTGAAATGCACCCCAAGTCACCATCTAACTCCCATTTTATCATGTTATAAAGTGATTAAGATGAGAAATCCGTTGACAGTGTTGTTGAATTCCAGGTTCAGTGGTGCTTACAAGTTTGTGAAGCCTTTAAATACTCTATATTCCTGTATAAAAATAACTTAAGCATGATTTGTTTTCCATACAAGTCCTAAAACTAGATAAAAAGAACACAATTAAATAAATAAGATAAACATTACACTTGCACGCTTGTTTACTGAGGAAAATGTGTACAATGCTAACTATATCACATCGGCATATTACTGCCAAGAATATTTAATGAACAAATAACTGCATTAATTGTGTCTCAAAATTTAAGAGTTATGCAGACTTAGGAAACTGACAAGATCAGAAAGTTAGTAGATTAATGAACAACCAGACATAAGGACAGTTTCTTCCCTCAAGTCATCAACCTACTAAACAGCTGATTCATAAGACAGAGTTAGTGCGAAGGGTGTCCTGACAAGATGAATCCTCAAATGGATTAAGAGGCATCCTTTCCTGATAAGATTTATTCATTTATTATTATTTAGACTTATATACCGCTTAACAGTGCTTTTACAGCCCTCTCTAAGCGGTTTACACAGTCAGCCTATTGCCCCCAACAATCTGGGTCCTCATTGTACCGACCTCGAAAGGATGGAAGGCTGAGTCAACCTTGACTCAAACTGACTATGAATGTATCTTGATTGTATTCTTGTTGTGTATGTGTGTAGTTTTTGAGCACTACCACTTAAGACAAATTCCCCCGTGTGTCCTGACACATATGGGGAAAATAGATTCTGATTCTGGTAGGCAGGAACGGGGAAAGTAACAGGACAACACCCCATCGTGTGGCACTCAGGTCTTGAACCCGAGTGCCACAGTGTTCCAGCTGATAAGCTGTGTCTTTAATCACTGAGCCATTAATACTTCTAAAGCAAGAATATTATTCTCGGATACCACTCAACATCAGACGCATGTAAAGACTTACTTCTCCTTTTTAATCTGTTTGTGTGCTTCTTTCGTAAGTTGGGCAGCTTTTCTGCTGTAAGGGTGGATGGCTTTCTTCTCCTGCTCCCCTCCATTTGCTTTGGCAGTTTTAGGCTGAAACAATAACAAGGACATTTACTAGAACTACTTCAACTACCCTCACCTGAAACATAACAAAAATAATTATTTAAGTTTCAAGCATCAGTCAACATCTACCATATATCCATGACACTCAACTATAGAAGAATGTTATAAGGATCTTATTTACTTATTTCTGTTCTTCTTTTCAAAATAAAGAGGCCTTCTAAAAAAAATTATAGAAATTAGTAATGTTCCTAGATTATTCTCAGACTCTATACCGATAATCAACTGATTATTAGGTCCACAAGGGGGCGTGCATAAGCGTACCAGCGTGCCTACCGTCCCTGTCCTACTGTCCCCATTTATTCGTAATCATTTATTATTATGCCTATGCTTATACTTATCTATACCTATATATTTATGTAGTATGTTCCTACTTATACTGTTTCCCCGAAAATAAGACACTGTCTTATATTAATTTTTGCTCCCAAAGGAGCACTAGGTCTTATTTTTGGGGGATGCCTTACT
>JANHFO010006946.1:36025-46309 GCA_032468095.1 Pareas carinatus
ACCAGACCGTTGGAGCCTCGTCTCTCCTGGCCCCGACGCTATGGAGGCTGCTTCCCGGCGGCCATTTTCCCCGGACTCAAATACAATCATCATGTCACAAAATACATTCATCATCCCATACTATTCTTTTTATATATATACATAGGTTTGGGACAGTCTATATTTGAACAGTCATAGAATACTAATAATCAATCTACAAGTCAAGCTAGGATACTAAATGACATAACTATCATATATTTTAAGCAGCAAGTTATTGTCATACAAAGAAGAGAATAGGCAATGAGTTATAAGTAATAGGAAAGATGAGAAAGGTAATAATGATATATTTCTACCAGATAATTTAACAGTGTTGTGGAAGTTAGTTGCTTAGCAGATTGATGACATGGACATGATGACTGTCCTTGTGTCCAGTTGCTTTGGTTTGCAAAGCCCTGTATTGGCATCCAGAGGGAAGAAGTTGTAACAGATTATGTTCAGGGTGTGAGGGGTCTGTTGTTATTTTCACATGAAATTAATTTTGAACAAATGACTGTTCAAACTTAGTATGGTGTTGAATGGGTGGTACTCATGACCGCTACAGGCACTTAACGCAGTTGCAACAAAATGCCATCATAACCTGGGTTTTCTATGTCCAGATTACAATTATAACATCATAGCATCCTGTGATTCCCTTAACAATGACAGCTAGAAGTGGTTGGAATTTCAGCCGGTCAGCAGCACCACAATGTGACGTCACATTTTATGACTTCATTGCTCACTGATCTTTTCCCGACAGTATTGACGGAAGAAGGGTCTTTCGGTTTTACCCCGCAGGGCAAATTCCACAGCAGAAAAATGAAAGGGATTGTGAAACACATGCATGAAGTTTTTCACTAACACCATAGTTCAGTGTCGTGAAAATTTGGTGTTTTTTCTAATTTTTCTAAATCTGATATAGACAAGCAAATTTCATATTTTTTTGCCTTGTTTAATGGCTTGAAGTGAACTTCCACAATGGTATTATTTTTGTTGATTGTTTAATCATATTCAGATGCTGGATGTTCATATTTAAGCTTAGGGATTTCTTCATGAGCCAAAATTCTTTATTTATGCTTTGAAGTGAAGTTACTTCCATATTTTGTGGTATATGAATCAATTTTATGTTCCAGTTATGACTCACAAACTTTCTGTGGTAGCTATTATTTTGTTTTCCCAGGTTAAGATTTCTAATACTTTCTGATTATTGCAGATAGTTTGTGCACTGAGGTACAGATACTGAAAACTATGACTGTCATTGCTTATTGATCTTCTTACTGACTTGTATTTTTCAACTATATTTATCCACTTCATATGTTTTTGATTGTAGTTTTAATTTATGCATATTTATAGCATTGTATTACTGATTATGTAATTTTATACCTTGAAACATTTGGGATTTACTTGGAGTTTTTGACCAATGCTAATTCACTATGTTTTAATACCCTTGCACTTAACCAGGAATTTAATATTTGATATATTTGTCATTTTCTTTTCTTTTCTTTTCATTATGTAATTGTTTATTTCATCATTATAAAAATGTTCCAGTGCGGAATGCCATCTGCTTGTGCTTATTTTTGAGGCAGATGCTTTAAATCACTGCCAATTTCTTGAATAAATGTACCATCACAAATGGCAAAAGAAGATATTCTGCAAGTTATGTTTTATCAACAGCCTACATTGGCTGTACTCCATAGTTATACCGAATTCTGTGGAAATAAAGGATTACTGAACAACCATAAGAAAAGTAATTGACTCATCAAATATGGGATGATAAATTTGTTTACACAATGATCAATCAAGTTGATTTGATGGACGTACAGCCTGGTAAGGTTAAAAATAATTTGCACCTATTGGCTGTGAGGAAATGTATAGGGTTATTGGAGTCATTAGTATACTGCCTGCATATTTTATTTTTATCTTTCTCCCTGCTTAAGTTCTGTTGGGAGGTGATAGCCCCAAGAAGCGGCTAATTAATTTTTGAAAGAAAGACTGGCTAGGTCTGGGCTTAAGATCTGCATCTCCTCAAGAAACTGGATAAACCAATATTGAGAAAGAGGAGAAGGGCAGTATATAAATTTGACTAATAAATAAATAAACCATTTCCATTTTCCACTGATGCATATACAAACAAATCCCTCTACTTCTATATACAAAATGCAGGGCCTATATTGCTTTATTATTTGTTGCTTTACAGCTTCCGTCTAGGGCTTCCAGTAGCCAAAAAAGGCTTTGTGCACACTGCGTACTGTACTTTGTACACACACAGCGAGAGGTCTTATAAACATGAGCAAGATATGTTCATAAACCAGCTCTATTGCGATTGCTGTTAGAGCTGTTAAATGCGATGACATAAACTGCACTACCTTTTAACATCCTAGGAAGCATTGCATAGAAAGGCTGTTAAATATTTGTGCATTTTTAGACATCATATTTTAAAGATAAATTATTAATTTAATTTAATTAGTTTAATCATTTGATTTATATGTTGCCCTTTTCCATGCAACGGACTCAGGGCGGTTTACAGCCAGCAATACAATACAATACAATACAAAAATCTATAAGATTAAAAACAAAATTAAAAGCAAATATTAGTAGGCTGGCAATATTAAAATAACGAATTCTTAAAACCAATTTAAATCTGATTCGTTAAAATTGGGAATGAGGGGGGCAGGGCTAGGCAAGACATGCCTGAACAAATGCAATTCAATGAAACAGCATGTTTACATAATGTAATTTAAAAATATATTTACCAGTAATACATTTAATAGAAATGAATAGCATATGGACTATACAAATAAAAGGCAACTCCGATCACACTTTGCTCACACTAGCAAGAAGCCAAAAGCACCATCCTGAAGATGGCAAGTGAGACCTTGCCGAAACATCGCCAAGATATTCTCAATCTTACATGGGAAAAGACCCGAACACATCTAGAACTTAATATATATATTCTATTTACACAGGTCAATAATTAATTGTTAATATTAGGAATAATATGTCATGTAAGAGTTTTTATTTGTTTTGTTTTTTTGCTGTCCATCTCTCCTTGTGGCCATTCTAGGCAGTTTACAAGAATAGAATGGGGGAAAATAATAAAAATATAAACAATAAAGGAATAAAAACAATAAAAATGAACAATGATAATATGAAATTAAAAAGAAGGAAGCTTTTGTACATAGGCTCTTCTACTATTAGACAACAGTGTATAAAAAGAAATAACATTTTGGCATGAAATAGTGCAAATTAGCTGAAGTAAATACATGTATGTATCTGAAAATGCAATAAAATACATAAAGCAATAAAATGATATATTAAAACAATACTTCAACGATGATTGGAAACTCTTTATGGATTTTTTGTGTAAAAAAGAAAATGATTTTCTGATATATGTTTTCGATTATTAGAAAGATCAGCTTATAAAAGGAAGGAATTATGATGCAATCTTAAGGAGAGAGATTTGATTAGAGCCGAGTGTACACCTGTAGGGAAGAAAACTGATAACCAGTTCTTCTATTTTATTTTTTTCCTCTCTCCTGTTTTCTTTGTCTCTTCTTTCTTCCCCCACATCTACTTTATCATATGGTTTATTTCTTAAGAATGTATTCCTTAGTATGTATGTATAATCTTTTAATAAAAACTACTTCAAAGAGATATACTCATGAGGCTGTAAGTAATATAATATATTTTTAGCATGAACGTAAAGCGCAATAAAAGCTTTATCTTTGTGGGGACAATTTAAATTACACTGGAGTAACTTAATGAACTGTACTTAGGATTTACAGGCTATCAAATTGAGCTTTGCAATGAATGATTAATTATTCATACCCGGCATAACTTTTTTTGGTTAATAGATAGAGAATAAATGATTTATAATTGGAAAATACTGAAACACAAAGGCTCCATTATATTTCCACGGTTGGTCTCTGTAATATCTGCTCTGGCCCTTATAACTAATTCTTAGTATGTAATTAATACTCAGAAGGTCAATTAGCTTGGTTCGTGACTTCAGACTAGATATTGGGCTTGATTGTGCCTGTTTTAATTTGCCCTCCTGTGTTATCATAATTGGGTTTGCAATCCAAACCTGGCAGCTGAGATATTTTAGATTTCACAGTTTGGTTTTGAACTGTACCACAACGTATTTTTTTTGATATACAGAAAACGCACACCGCGTGTGGGCATATGGGAGTGGAATAGAGGAACGATTATGCTTGATTAGCTTTTTCTCCTGTCCAGGAAATACGAAAGCTTGCTGAGGAGAAGAAGAAAATGACTGCGGATGACTTGCTTGTGAAAGTGATAAGGAAGAAAACTGTGCGGAATTATGATTATTCCTGTCTGATCATAAAGAAACAAGCAAATGCGCTACGGAATGATTCTGTCCACGGTGTCACCAAAGCAAAAATCTCCCTGGAGATACAGAGTCCTATAAGCGCTGGTGGTGGAAGGTCAGTCTTGTATTACGCCGCCTTGGCTTAGGCAAGTTCCTAAATTTACTCAGGTTCATTCTTCATGCAAATCAGGATATTTGCACAGGCAGTGCTTTTATTGTCACGTAACACACTGGAACGGCATTCTGGCACCCTCGTATGAATCCAGCCAAGAGCAAGCGTTCAGGGCCAGCTTACCATTTCACTGCAGTGATGCAGGCAGTGGCTGGATCCTTCAGAGGACCTTTGAGTTGATGGATCTAATCCTTGATCAGCGCGGCATATTATTGCTCCAGCCGGCTGCCATTCGCAAAAATGCCCCCTTGAAGCAATTCCTCATCCAATGAAGAGGAAGGGCCGGAGGAGCAATTTGCCAATGGAAAACAGGCACTGTCGGGCAGAAGCAGAAGGGCAGGCAGGACTTCAATCAAACCGGCCAGGTCAGTGGCTGGCGGGATTTACTATATGAGTTGCAGCTGAAGAAAATCCTCAATCACCCCTTTTTTTGGTGCAGCACTTTAAAAAGTGGAAGAATTGCGATGTGCTACTTGCTCTTCTTAACAAGGATCATGTGTGCAGTTTTGAGATTTTGTGTGTATGAGATGTGTGTGTGTGTGTGTGTGTGCGCGTGTGTGCACGTGCATGCACACACACTGCTCTTTTTGTTGTCAACTGGAACACAGTTCCAGCACCTTCTTTCTTACAAAAAAGCACTCTGCACAGGAGTTGTGTTATGTTTTCTGATAGAAAACAAAACTTTTGTACAGTATTACTTGAATTCTGCTTCTACCTGCCTCCATGACAGCACAGAGCACTAAGATGAATTCTCCAATATGAAGATTGTTCTCCAGTGAAGACGGTTTCATGAAAATGACTGAAAAGAGGAAGAATACTCCAGTGAATAATTGGCTATGTGAATGGTGTTGATGAGGAAAGTCGAAAAGAATACTTTGAATGATTGAAAAGTTGTAATGTTGGCACCCAATCAGTTGCACCTTATAGGAGCTGAAAAAACTACATCTCACCAAAGCATAACAAGTTTCTTCAGAAGGTTTAATACAGTGGGCTGAAGGCTTGAGTTAATCAAAACAGGATTTATTCAGAGAACAGCAAGGTGACTCGAACACAGACAGAAGATGCTATCAGAAGCTGCTTTGCAAGCTTTCCTTTTATACTTACTGACAGGTCACAGCTGTGACCAATCAGGAGATAGGATGTTCCCACTTCTTCCCAGACCCTGGGCAGAATTGATACTTTGCAAGATAGACTCAGTCTTTGCAAGCAGTTCTTGTGCAAGATGCAAGCCAATACTTAACACCCCTCCCCCTCTAGTGAAAACACCCAACCAGTGATCTAATAAGAGTCTTTCAGGTACCCAGGCAGTCCTCTTGCTCTGAGTGGCCGAGTGCCACAGCACCATCCCAGACTACCAGACGCTTGTCTTTTTTGCCAGATAGACTCTGGCGGCTGTACAGGAAGCTGCCCAGAGTCTCTTTGGTTGGTCTGTGCAGGAAGGTCCCCACCAAAGTCACTTAGGGAGTTGCTGCAAGAGTCTGTGCTGGGCTGGTTGGCACAAGTCTGGACATGTCCTGCACTGGGGACTTCCATTCTTCTTTGGGGGAAACAAACCCAGCTGCAGATGCTGCTGCACTGGGAACAAGGGATGCACTGGTTCCCTCGTCTTCTGCCTGCTGGCGGTGATCAGTTGGACTGTCCTGGGCAGGCAGCAGGTCCGCAGACATCCTCTGCAGCTGGTCGACATGCCTGCGCATCTGGCAGCCATCTGGCAATGCCACCAGGTAGGACAGTGGTCCGGAAACCTTGGCAACCATGGCTGCCAAGCTGAATGGTCCATGGCATAGTACCGTGCCTAGACTCGCTCGTCCACAGCAATTGGTGAGGAGCTCTGGATTTGGCGATGTCAGCTATAGCAGTTCTGTCTGGGTGAAGACGGTCCAGTTTGGTGATGAGCCCCCTCCCCCATCAAAGTTCTGCTGGGCTTTTGCCCCTGGACATGCATGGAGTGGCCCTCTGGCAGCGGAGGAATTCTCCCAGGCAATGATGTCAGTCTCCGTGGAATGATCGAGGGCTGTGGCTCGAAACGTTCCCTCAGTCCGATCTTCAAATCCCGGTAGGGAATGGACGTGAGGGCGGCAGAGGCAAATAGGCTTTCTGTGATTTCAAACCTCACAGTGCTCTCTGGATGAGTGGTATTGAACTCATCCATCCTGCCCATCTTTGCCATTGTACCTGTAGGTCTGGATGAGATGTCTCTGCCGTTCGCAGCAGGCTTCTGTCTGATCCTGGTGTGCTTACCGGGTTGGATCTGTAGTGAGAACTATCAGACAAGCGGGGTGGGGGGACAACATTCCTGCCAGGCAGTTGCCTCACCCCTGGAGCTTCTTATCCTTAGCTGCTAAATCCAACCTTCGTCGCCACTTTTATGTAGTGGGCAGAAGGCAGAGACAGCATGGTGATTCGAACACAGACAGAAGATCCAATCAGAAGTTGCTTTGCAAGCTTTCAAGCTTCCCTGTGACCAATCAGGAGCCAAGATTTTCCCGCTTCTTCCCAGACCCTGGGCAGAATTGATACTTTGCAAGATAGCCTCATTCTTTGCAAGCAGTTCTTGTTGCGCAAGATACAAGCCAATACACAACAGAAGGAATTTAAATTTTATTGTGTGGGTAGATGAAAACACTTGATGTACGCATTTCATACTGTAGATTTACATTGTAAGAAGCAATGAGATCTTGCTATATTGGGGCATATTAAACCATTAAGTGAAAATTCAGAGATATAATTGACATACTGTATAAAGTTCACTGCCTCTGGAATCAATACACTAGTTTTTTGAATATAGAATTCTCAATAGAAAAAATATGATTTAATGCATAACTGTAGGATGATAAAGTTTATTCAAAAAAGAAAAGAAACAATCACTCCTTTTTCAAAATCAAAATAAAAGAAATTCAGGTTAAAATGAAAAGAGGTATGATTAAAGTAAAGCAATTTTCTAGTAGTCATCTTAATATAACGATACTTTCCAAAGGCAAAATGGATTCTTTCAAACAGACTTTAATTAAACTGCGTTTTCTAAGGGAACAAATCAGTCAATCATGTACCTACCCTGTTTCCCCGAAAGTAAGACATTCTCTGAAAATAAGACCTACTTACAGTTTTGCCTCCCACTGAAATATAAGGCATCCCCCGAAAATAAGACCTCCCTGATAATAAGGCCTTGGGCTTCCGGTTCTGGGTGGCCTCGGTGGAAAAATAAGACATCCCCTGAAAATAAGACCTAGCCTATCTTTGGGTGCAAAAATTAATATAAGACAGTGTCTTATTTTCGGGGAAACACGATAATAGAAATTTCCTACCCTATTTTTTACTATGATATTTTAAGACGGAGGAGAGCCCAAGAAGATGAGTTACTGATGTAGATATTCAATAAGATTTATAAAAGGAATAGCAGTTTGGAAATTTTAAGAGAAATTTCCCACCTTCATTTACTGGGATTGTCTCGAATGTTTCTTCCCTGGTTCTGCTAAATTGCTGTTTCTAAGATTAATTGTCATTTGACTCGCCTTCTGTCTCTTGATTGTTTATCGTCTACTCTCCCTTCTGCTCCTTTTCCAGCCTCACTATAATCTCTCACAGTATCTAAATGAAACAAAAGGGCTATGCCATTATTTATATGGGTGCTAATTAAAGCTTTAGGGCGCTTCATTATTGCTATATTCTGTTTTTAAAATGGCTTGTTATTATTTTCAGCCTTATTAATAGTGGAGATAAAAGCTTATCAAAAACTTGCTCTCGTGAAGCCGAATGAAGCTTTGTTGTTGGCACAGATAAAGCAGCAATCTTCTTATTGCACTTTTTAATACATTACTAGTATTATAGCCTGCTGCTTGTCATCAACCTGCTAAATAACTAACTTACACAACACTGTTAAATTATCTAGTAGGAATATATAATTATTGCCTTCCTGTCTTCCTATTACCTATTACTTGTTGCCTATTCTCTTAATTGTATGACAATTAACTTGTTCCTTGCATCTTACAATATAAAATGGTTGTTGATTTAGGACCCCTATTTTGACTTGTAGATTGATTATTAGTTCTAAACTTATCACAAAAAAGCATTGTACCACAAAAATGCATCATATTTGCAGCTTATACAGTATGTACATGACAAGATGAATGTACTTTATGATTATGAATGTATCTTATGATTGTAATCATAGTTTGTTTATTGTATGTATGTAGGCATAGAGCGTGTGAACTGGAGACAAACTCCTTTTGTGTCCAGTCACACTTGGCCAATAAATTCTGTTTCTGCAGAAATGCAGAGTCACATATGGTTCATTTACTTCTTATTTGAAGATTTTAATGTGATTTCTGATATTCGGTATGATGTATTTCTTCTTATGTACAATGCGTTTATCTTACAGATCACAAACCATCGAATGGAAAAGTAATTAGTCCAAAAAGAAGTAATTAGTTAAGGGCAAATAGTCAAGGCCGGGCTGGCCTGAATTTTCATCTGCTCTTGCACCCCTTGTGAACCAAACCCTGCATATTTTAAATTCTTTTAAATTTTAAATTGGTTTTAGTATTTGACTTTTAGCCATTCTCATATTTGTCCTTTTAAATTGGTTTTAAATTCCGTTAATGTTTGTCTGGTAAATTGTCTGTTTGTATCCCTTTTATGTCTTTTTATATGGCTGTGCACCGCCCTGGGTCCCTTCGGGGAGAAGGGCGGTATAAAAATTCAATATAAATAAATTTAAAAAAAGTTCAAAACAGAAAGAAATGAATTAGGCTATCAGCTGCTAAAGGAAGATGGCAAAATATCAACAGGTAAGAAACATCAGGCAATATGCTTGAAGCAGCAAACACTTTCCTTTAAGCTTGAAACAAAACATCGCATTCTGGAAGTTATCAAGCTGTAATTGGCTACGGTTCTGGTTACAGAAATAAAATACACAATGATTTGACTGTTCTGACTTTTGGTGAAAACAAAACCTGGAATAGTTTTGGATATTTTGGGCATGGGAAACCATAGGACCTATGCTTAAGGTTTTGCACCTATTTTCAGGATTGCCATTACTATGTCTACTATAGTCACTATAAATCAATAGTAAATAATTTAATTGCATTTCACTTTTAAAAAAAATAATAATGACAAGCTTATGTATTTTACTGCAATGCTTTCTGGCTTAAAGGCCATAATAAAGGTTTGATATGTTAGTGTAGTCAGGGTTTCCCAATCTTGACAACTTTAAGGCGGGTGGACTTCAACTCCCAGAATTCCCCAGCCAGAATCGTGTAGATGATGATGATAGCCATTCTCTAGATATTTGCAGTCAAAATCTGATAACCTTTGCTCTAACCTTCCTTAAAAGTAAGTCCACCAGTTTTTCCTGAAAGATACATATATTCTAACTGAAAAGATTGTAAATAGAGAAATGCTGGGCTTTGTTTTTCTGACCTTCCACTCTTTTAATCAACTATCTCTTCTAAGCCACAAGGTCATGCTGGTAGGAAAGATTAAAGTTATTCCCATCAATTCATTTCAAATAAACCTCCACTTCTAAATCTGTTATCTATGCCTAAATGTAATTTTGCAGAATCGGAAAGATGGACTATCTTCCACCAGTCCAATATTTAAAGCTTCATCTGCAGATTTATGTTTTTTTCTGCCCTTAAACAAAACTATTGCAAAAGGAAAGAGAGAACAAAGGAAGTGCCTGGGGAAAACACCCTGTACTAGGAAATATAATATAAATTTTATTTAGGTGATTTATTTTTCCAATTTATATTATATATAAATT